>QODF01000166.1:1531457-1541808 GCA_024372805.1 Oostethus manadensis | reverse complement strand
AGCTGGGATAGGCACAAAGATACCCCCATGATCCCAGTGAGGACAAGCGGCATAGAAAATAAATGAATGAATGGATCTTATTATTTTTTGACACTTGGGAAAAAATCATTAGAACAATAAAGCTGCAGCTGTCCCAAGAGCTTTGCACAGTCCTATGTAAGCTAGATCAGCCGTCTAATTAGAGTGGTTTTCGTCGCAAAAAAATGAAGGGAAAAAAGCCCGTTAATCCCCTCCGCTGAGGCAACAGATTCACTCCAGCACACAGCTGTGTTCTGGTCTGTAACCTCGTGTTGTAATTTCTTTCACACAGCATGGAAGACAAAGCGCAGAAGGCTTAGGAAGATCTGTGCTCAGGCAGGTGCACCCTTGTTCTGCCGCAAATGATTTCACATCACTACTCTTCTCACATTCTCTAAATGTAGTACCCCGCAATACCAGTACTCCCACCAAAAGTAACTTTGGAATATCTGAAGTAACTTGAGCAGGATGAGGTATGTACTATGACTTCCTGTAAATCCCGTCTGTTGCATCCAATCCTTTTCAGGCAACACATGCCGCAAGTAAAAAGGAATAAATATTTACTAGGAAGCTAAGAAGTCACATGGTCAGGAGTCAACCTTCAGGTTGATGCAAATGGAAAAGTTTGCAATTCTGTTTTCACTGGTTGGGTTTTTGATCCTCAGTGGCTGTGCAGCCATGAGTGTTCTATGCTAGGATCAATCAGGTATCAATTCTTCTGCGCTCTACTCGAATTATTTTCAATGTTTGCGTTCAAATTGGAAATATGCAAGTTGCTAAGAAAGCAAATATTTATATTTTATTCTGTTTTTCTTTGTGCTGCATTCATGTGCTAAATGAGCCCAGTTTTGAATTTCACTGATTGTATAAGTTTATACTGATGTTTGTGCAACATAGAAATGTGCAGCTTTCCAACTCCAACATTAAGACTAAATCTTATTTGTTGATATTAAGAGAACATTTTTTTAATGATTTTTAAAAATGACTTGTTGAGGAAAAAATGTTATAACAAATATGGCACTTTTTCTATAGCTGACATTGCATATTGCAGTATTTGCACAAACAGTGTTTATTAGGGGTGTCACAAAACACTAACACACATTGCTTTTATGAAAAGTGCAAAAAACAAATGAAAAAAATATAACACTATATTCCAAACCAAAACACGCACGGGGCACAGCCCTATTACAGTCGTAAAGTATTTTAATAACCATTTCTGATCATACAATTTGAAAGAAAAAAATCAAATGTTAACAAATGGTTTGGCTTTTAACCCTGTTACTTGTTTCATTTCTACTGTGCACTCTGTGTGTATGCTACGGGTGACAAAGAGGGCTCACTCTGTTCCTGCCGTTGTTCTATGGAACTGATGCGCCAAGGTGATGAAACCAAATCACACAGTCAACCCTCTTCCTGTCTGTTTGGAGGCGAAGATGAGGAAAACAAACAGATATGCACATAGCAATGTATTGAGGCTGGCAAAATTATCAAGTTAACTTTATTGTGTGATTAATTAATTAATCTATTGTCATCCCCAACCTAGCGCCTACAAGAAAGAAGGCAAAATCTTGTCCCAAAGCATAATGTACCCATTTATTACACCAGTGTATCGGTATTGAGGTGCTGGACAATATCAGCATATCTGATATCAGTAAGGAAGCCAATATCAAGCATCTCTAGCATTCCCAACATAATAAATCATATGGGCAAAAAGCATTGCTACAGAAGAGGAACACAAACTACCAAAGTATTTGTTTTATGTTTATACATGTTTTGGGTCATTCCCATGTTTGCTCTTTAAATGCTTAGTGGCTCCAACCTGTTTTTGCCGAGCTGTCACACAAATTTATTGCCACAGCAAAACCAATCCGAGCCTAAGTTAAAGGTGACACAGTATATTATTGTACACTGCGTGCTACATTCCCATCTGTTGGGGCTTTGTCCAACCCCTGCACCTTCCCAGAGGCTAATCATGTGGTAGTGCAGATTTTGTAGTAGTCTTTGCTATTTGTTCTTTAAACGGTGGACTCCATCCCAAAAACAACATGGTCACAACCATATTTGGCCATTAAGAAGTCACTTGAGCTCTGTTTGCAATTTCTAATCATAAAGTTGAGTGTGTGAACACAAGTACAAACAAAGTACAACCTTTGTTGCAGCAACACTCACATACTGAAAAGGCCAGTTGGGGATTTGGCATGCTTTCGGCCTCTCGTCTAGCTGAATAAACAGTCATGTCGTCCTGAAGGATACAGAAACACATCAGAAAGCGAACCCTAATCATACGTCTCAGCTTTCATACTTTTTGACCATGGTCGTGGTCATGGTTTATTTGTTTCGGACGCGCTTAACCAGTTATATTAAGAAACATCACATGTTTACAGTTCTATAATCCAACATGTCCGAGAAGGCGTAGGACAGCGGCCCGCAAAAAGGCAGCCCTTGGCAAACATCACCCAAATAATGTTCACCGTAAGTAGAGAAAAAATATGCACATTGTTGAAAATCTGACAATCGAGGATTAAATCAAGGATTGGAATGCCTAGATGAACTTAAAATACAAATGACAAGACAAGTGCCACACTCGCCGGAACAACAGGCTTTAATTGCAGGGTTGAATTATCTCGATATACAGATCACATTTTTGAAAAACGATACATTCATTTTTTTGCTCGATATTGTTCACATTTTTCATTTCCAGATACAATGGAATCTAAGGAATATGACCGAGAGTCCTTCATTCACTGGTTTCAGTTGGTCGTGTGTCCTTCCAGTGTGTCCGAGTGTAGCCCGGTTTAATTGGGCTTTTTCTGCACAGAAGGATGCACTGGTGAAACCGTTTAAACATCCAGCCTACCCACACAGTCCACTCTGCACGGAAGCATTCCAACCGACTGTAGGAGGTAAGGTCTGCACAGTTGAAGGTGTAGGGAAGGTTCTGCACAAGAAAGCATGACAACTTTCAATAACTCGGATTTTCCTGTGCATTTACCGGCTCGTTCCGCTTCTACGCCACCTCGCCACTGAACTGTACTACGTGTGATTGATGTGGCCAGTTAGAACGCCTTTGTTTATTCTGTCACTTTGGTAATCCTTGAATCCTCGGGTTCGTTTGCAGGGAAGTTCTGGAATGATCACAATGTCTTTGTCGTGTCAGGTAGCCGGTTCAATAATGATACTAGTAATTTATATACCCGTTACATACAGGTTAAACTGACCTTGATACAGTATCGCTCAGCCTTATCTGGAAGTGATAACATGATAGAAATACAATGCCGCTTCTGTGAATGAATTATTGATTTTTAAATTACAAAAGGTTGGATGTGGTTGGCTGGATGATGAAACTTTTTATTACCTAATAAGCTAAATACAGGGTGGGCCAAAAGTGGGGTTACAGTTAACACTTAGGGAATTTACTCATTTATTTATTTTTAAATATATTCACTGAAGACAAGGTTAGATGCGAATTTATCAAGTATGGGGAAAATAGGAGCACCTCTTGACCATAATCATGATTTTCATGATCAAAAACAGGGGTGTACAAAGTGCGGCTCTTGGGTCATTTGTGGCCTCTAGCTTGTTTTTTATTGGCCTTTGGCATATAATAAATACAAATAATATTAGACCTAAGACGCAGCAAAAAAAGAGAAAAAAAACCAATAATTTGTTTTATTGATATCAACATTTCTTTTCTTCTTTTCATTTTGCCTTTTTGCTCTATTTGCCTATTTGCTCTCATTTTTCTCATGTTTTGGTTTTATTTTATTTCTCAAATGTGCTGTGAGCCAATAAAAAACAAGCTGCGGGCCATGTTTTGTGTTTAAATTGATATACATTTTTGTGTAGTCTTTTTACAAAATACAAAACTACATAACTAGAAAAACACTCACAAAGCACCACCCATGTTATGATTCACATCAAAATAATCCATTTTACATTTTACAACTCCAGTGGTCCCCTATTTTTTCATATTCTGGATCATATTATCTGGAATTATTCCATTATCTGGATCAGTCTCTGGTATTTTGTAAAGCCTTTTGTAAACTTTTTTTTTTTTTCAAGCGCTGTGACCATTTTTTGTGGAGTTATATGCACTAATGCCAAAAATGGTTATATCTCGCCATATCCCATTTCCAAAAATTCCTGAAAATGTCATTCAAATCCATCAGTCAACTTTCCAAGTTATTTTGAACA
Source organism: Oostethus manadensis (assembly GCA_024372805.1). Lineage (NCBI taxonomy): Eukaryota > Metazoa > Chordata > Actinopteri > Syngnathiformes > Syngnathidae > Oostethus > Oostethus manadensis. The sequence goes on along the minus strand of QODF01000166.1, from coordinate 1,537,596 downwards.
CAAACAAACAGAGATTTGCCAGCAAAAACAAAATCAATGCCGCCTCCTGCATCTTTTTATTTTAAAAACACCTCTGTCTAATACGTCATAAACAACAGTCAAATATAAAAAGTTATGACATTCTTCTCATTTATGAGTGTTATGATCAATCATTCATATGATCAATCTAATTTATGATTGTTAATATCCGCCATCTTTGACCTTCAATATGTATTTTTTTGTTACATTTTTTTATTATATAGGGGAAAAACCCATGTAGATTGTATTTTTAATAAAAACATAAAAGCCACAAACATTTTTTATAGGATTTTTTAATTATTTATGTGGATTTATAAACACATCAGAATATTTCAATGGTAATACAATTTAATTTGTTGCAAACATAGTCGGCCAATCTGTCACATTCTATCAGGCATACAATAACTAATAATATCAGACATCAACTACAACCGGTATATACAGTGGTATGCAAAAGTTTGGGTACCCGAGATAATTCATTCATTCGTTCATTTTCTATGCCGCTTATCCTCATTAGGGTCGCGGGTATGCTGGAGTCTATCCCAGCTGGCTTTGGGCGAGAGGCGGGGTACACCCTGGACTGGTCGCCGGCCAATCGCAGGGCACATATAGACAAACAACCAGTCACACTCACATTCATACCTATGGACAATTTAGAGTCGCCAATGAAGGTAAAATGCATGTGTTTGGAATGTGGGAGGAAACCGGAGTACAAACTCCAAACTCCACACAGAGATGCCCAACGGAGATTTGAACCCTGAACCTCCCGACTGTGAGGCCAACCCGAGATTATGTTCAAGATTACCCTTTATAAATCATTACTTGTTTGGATCAGCAATTTCAGTCAAATAATAAATATATAATATAGCTGATATAATATAACTGATATAATTTTTTTACATTTATGTACCTACCTAATTTTGTTTAAATAATTATTGCACACTTTCTGTAAAGCCTAAACACGTCATTTCACTTCTAAAATATCACTGTGTTTGTCTGCTATATGATATATTTAACTGAAATTGTAGATCCAAGAAACTTGTATTTCTTAATATATTTTTTTTTTATATAACTTATGATTTATAAAGAAAAATCTTGACAATTATCTGGGGTGCCCAAACTTTAGCATCCCACTGTACGTGTGTGTGCTTGAATCTTATCATGTATCTTGTATTGGACCAAATTCTGGGCCTCCTGCCTTAGCAGCAATGTTAGCGGCCCCTTGCCACACACATTTCATCAGTCATAATGTGCTCTAACGCTGGGTTTAACAAACCGGCATACTTTTAGTTCTCTTCCCCTTTCCTGGCTTTTTTTTTCTCTCTTCTTCTCGCAGCCGAATTTTTGTTTTGCAGGTGACATGATGCTATGTCCTGTACCCTACTTAATAGCAACCCTTAAAGCAACCTTTACTGTTCCCTATCCCTACCAGGTGGACAGTGGTGGCTCCTGGTCATTAAAGGAGGGAAGCTCATTTTACTCTGGCCTACATCATAAATGTGTTTATTTATTTGCATGTAAATTATAACCTTCATTCCTTTTCAAGACAGGGATCTCTGAACCTGTCGTACCAACTAGGCGTCTTTTCCGCTGCTTGTTGGGGGAAAGAAACCGCAGAGCGACAGATGTCAAGTCACCAAACACAACGCTAATCATTTTTAACAAAGACAAAGTTCCTGAGGACTGGCGAAGTCTCTGGATCAGTTGAGAACAACGGAATCAAAAACTTTTAAAATGCTCCAGGTTGTGTTTTATACTTCGGGATTGCTGAATCGCTCATTCCATCAATCAAAAGGAGATTTCGCCTCAGACATATCGTCCAATCATTTTGCAGAAGTCGAGCGTCCGGGCCAGCCCACTGCTTCATAGAACCCCAGAGATGCTGAGCATCCGATGGGCCTGACAAAGCTCAGCATTTATCCAATGACGTCCATTTTTGTGCAACAGAACAACCCACTCTATGCTTTCCCATCAAAGTCAGTAGACGCTCAGCGTCTGACTGTGTAAAAAAAAGCCATATGGTTGTGGGGATGAATGAGAAGGAACTTGTGTCAGTTACCTGTGATGAGTAGCTGATTTCGAACAAAAGATGAAGGTATTCTAGCACGTATTTAGTCAATAAAACGTACACACAGCACTTTCACCACTTTTTTGGGACATTTTAGAGTAAGTAGAGCTAGCAATCGCCAGTGCAGGAGGAATTTTGCAGTTTTGCAAAGTGGATGTAGGTAGTCTCGGACAACCTTAATTTGATTATTCATTCATTCATTTTCTATACCGCTTATCCTCATTAGGGTGGCGGGTATGCTGGAGCCTATCCCAGCAGACTTTGGGCGAGCGGCGGGGTACACCCTGGACTGGCAACCAGTCCAGTTAATTTGATTAAAGCAGCCTTATTATTGTTTTATATTGTTTTAACGTTTACAGCAATGTTTATTTTATCTCACCATTATCATTTGTGGGCCGCACGGTGGCTGAGTGGTTAGCACATTGGCCACACAGTCAGGAGATCTGGAAGACAAGGGTTCAAATCTCCGTTGGGCACTTTTCTGTGTGGAGTTTGCATGTTCTCCCCGTGCGTGTGTGGGTTTTCTCCGGGTACTCCGCTTTCCTCCCACATTCCAAAAACGTGCATGTTAGCTTCATTGGCCGCTCTAAATTGTCCATTAGAGTGTGAATGTTTGTCTATATGTGCCCTGCGATTGACTGGCGACCAGTCCAGGGTGTACCCCGCCTCTCGCCCAAAGTCTGCTGGGATAGGCTCCAGCATCCCTGCGACCCTAATGAGGATAAGCGGTACAGAAAATGAATGAATGAATGAATTATCATTTGTTTTTTAATACCTGACATATTAAAAACCAAAACTTTTCCCAAGCTTAGGGTAGGATTCCACACGATGGCTCGTGCGGATGATAGGCCTAATCGTGGAAAAATAACTTTGTTTTATGAGATACCCGCCTACGTGTGGACAGGGCCTCTATCCCTATGTAAGAGCCAGATACTGCATCCGTTGATACCCTGTTGCTCACAGTGCCTGGAAAAGCACATTTCACCCAGGCCTTGATGGAGATTCAACAGTGAAAGATATGGGCATTACTTGTTTTTACCCTTTAGGGTGGCCATCATCTGTTTGCGATAGTGCTGCACTGAATTCATCACTATTGTTAAATAAGCACAATTTCCACAATTTGACCCTTTCACGCCAAAAATATATTTTTGAACTTCTACAGCCGTATCTTTATGAGGGAACCTTTTAAGGAGGTTTACGTGTGCGATGCACTGAGCCAAAGTGGGGGGGGTTTGTGTTTGTCTAGCTACAAAACACATGATTATGTGTTTGCTTTATCTGCACTGCACACTCTGCAAAAATATAAACACAACACTTTTGTTTTTGCACCCATTTTTCATGGGCTGAACTCAAAGATCTGAAACTTTTTCCATGTACACAAAAAGCTAATCGCTCTCAAGTATTAACAAATACATCTAAATCTGTGTTAGAGATGTTGTTAATCATTCATGATTCATAGTCTATCCACCTCACGGGTGTGGCATATAAAGATGCTGATGAGACAGAATGATAATTGCACAGGTGCCTTAGGTTGCCAGTAAAAGGCCAGGGAGGGTCACTGGTTCCTGGAACCACCTGGTTCAGGCACCCTGGGCTTGCCAGGGTCTGCTGAATGACAATCGAGTGAGCTTTTTTGGAACCGTGTTCATCATCCACAATCCTTACATGAACACACGTCTTTCCCTTTTCTGCGCACATAAAAGCAGATAAAAAGCACTTTGTGTATTTTGGCCATATTAAGCTTTCCCGGAACCTCCTTTCTTGGCCCATTCATTTCAGACAGCGGAATAGAAACCATCGTCTGTACACCCTTGGATCCCAACGTGGGGTAAGCCAAATGCATATTCTGTGAATGAACATTAAAATCAATGAAGGAGAAGGTGGCAAAGAAGCACTTTTTCAGCTGGTGAGTTCAGGGTGATCGGTAAAACATAGCACCTGTCAGGGATAAAAAAAGTATGTTAAAAAGTGTGAGGCTTCATGAGGTGCTGATCAGAAGTAAACATCTCATTATTCTGACATGATTGATGAATCGGCTCCCTTTCAAAAAGGAGTTGTTTTTTCGCTCACTCGACTGGTATTTTGACCTTATACTTTTTGTGTCAGCAAATGACTTCAAAAGGTGGAGACCTGATGTAAACGTAGCACACTACGTGTATGTTTAACAGAGCTGTGTCGCGTCGAATGAAGCCAGCGGCGTCCGAATGGTTTACATCATGTCACCTCGTTGTACGGGTCAGAGGGCCAACACTAAACGCAATCAATGACTGGCCGTCTTGTCTTGCCTTGAGGACACGCAAGCCACGGTCCGTAGTGCCTTTTGAAGCGTGTGTATGCGAACGTGTCACGCTTCGAAGCTGCTGTTAGCAAGTCAAAATAAATGGAAACTCATTTAGCAAATGGGGAGCAAAAGCACCACCACCTGGTACTTGACCTCTGTGACACCGGGGTCTGACCAACTTGCTGATTTATCCGGGTTTGTTTGTTGCTTCTGGTGTTCCCACAGTCGACAGAGCCGAGGCCGTGATGTAAACGACACTTCCTGTTTCGTGCAAACGGGCGGACGGTTGGACCGTGGCAAACTTCTCTTCCACTACAGAACATGAGAAACCCTTTCCCGTTATGTTACAAAATAAATCAGGAAATTGTAAGACAAGTACTGCATAGTTAGCAGGACCGTGTGGGGTCATATCTGGTCCATTAATTAACCGGACACGCTGATGTTTCCAAATTCCATCCATCCGTCCATTTTCTATGCCGCTTCTCCTCATTAGGGTGGCGGGGATGCTGGAGCCTATCCCAGCTGACTTCGGGCGGGAGGCGGGGTACACCCTGGACTGGTCGCCAGTCAATCGCAGGGCACATATAGACAAACATTCGCACTCATAGCTATGGACATAGTCACCAAATTAATATATTTAAACCTTTAACAAAGAATGGTGTAGCCAGCAACAGAAGTTGCAATGCCATTTTCACTTTACCGTAAATCCTGAAGTGTTTTCTGAAGCGAGAACGCATTAATTGATGTATGGGTGATTACAGTAATCATAGGGACTGCTTCAAAGCAGCTATTTATGAAGACATAGCAATGGTAGAAAAAGCAGAGTGGGCGGGGATTTGTGCACAGAGCAGATCCGGAAGCAAGCTTTCTTTGACAAACTTTTACAGAAAAGGGATATTGGATGGGTTCCCATCTTGTTGTTAATTTTCCTGTTTCGTTTTTTTCTTGTGCTTTTTCTCATGGCATCTTAAAGAGGTTAAAAACCCTACAACAGATAATAAAGCACTACGCACTACATGGAAGAAAATAGAGCATTCTGCAAGGATGTTAGAGTTCTGCACAATGATATCAAGACATTATTGGAAGATACTGCTGCCTTGCATGCTGCCCTCAAGGAGGTTTGAAACCCCAAGGAAGTCAACAATGCATTATGCAATGACATCAATGCTCTACAGGATGATATCAGGACACTATTGGAGGATAATGCCGCCTGGCGCACCACTCTGGAGGAAGAGTAAGAAGCAAAGGATAACATCACCGAGCAAATGAAAACTATAATGGAGGAGATGGATCAGAATTCACGAATGATTGATGTCAGACTCACAGGGCTCAGAATTACACCCGGGTCAAAAGATAGGGAAGCTCATAACAGAGAAGAACCAGATGGAAGGAATGTTCCTTCAGCTTCCTACAATCAAAGGAGGTGGATGTAGATATCAACACCATTGATACTTGCATCCCGCTGTATGGCAGAAACAACAGCACACCTTCATCATCAAGTTCACCAACAGGGAATTCAAAACTGCACGGCTGAAACGGAGGAAGAACTTGAAAGGCACAAACGTCTACTTAAATGAGCATCTGACAAAACGCAACGCTGACATCGCCAAGAAAGCACGAGACTTGAGGAAGCAGGGAAAGATACAAAGTACTTGGAGCACCAACGGGAAATTATACATCAAGCTACATGGAGGTCCAGGAGAAGCAGGAGTGCTGGTTGTCAAGGATCTGGATACATACTAAACATCATATAATCATGACAACAAGGATAA
>QODF01000166.1:1509792-1529931 GCA_024372805.1 Oostethus manadensis | reverse complement strand
TAGATGCTCTGATATTTTGTAGGAACGGTTATTTCATGTATTCTCTGTGAACGGCTTCCCATCTCATGTACAGCCCGGTGTTGCCAACTTGGCCATTTTCTGGCTAAATCCGGACACTTTCCAAACCCTTTTTTTCTCCAAAAAACTAGAGAAAAATGTAAAGAACTTTCCTGACGTCGTTGGGAGGTTTTTTTGGGTTTTGCAGACATAAAAGTGAAAGCCCACATTGTTCTGAGCTGTGAGTGGGCTTCAACTGCCGCTGCACACAACCCGCCTCTCCTGGACTCACCACCTCGGCGATTAGGGTTAGATTCAGCGCACTTCTCTTTATAAAAAGTCATGCTACAATCCTGGTAATGACATTGTTTTATTTTACTGAGCAGTATCTTGTTTCAGAAGAACATTTAATATTACCCTGGGATAAACTGTTATGTTTTTTACAGCACCATCGGACATTGCACCTGCAACGTCCTCAAGTCAAAATAATTGCCCACCCCACAAAAACCTTTTGGTTAGGATTTACAGTTGGCGTCACTATGGCTTCAATAAAATCGTCCAACACCCAGAATCATACCGGTACCACCAGTCTATTTGTCATCTGGTCAGACTTCATGAATCGGGAGGTAGCCTGACAATTACTTACCTGATTGATGACGTTTTTGACATGTTTACCAGTTTGACCTTGGCATACATCTGCGTGCTACTGAGTGTCAGTCTGGTTTTATATGATGATCATAACATTGCTGAAACCACAATGTTGATTTATGAGTTTTGCACAGTTCTGGAAATCAAACTTTTTAATGGAACTGAATGTAGGACATTTTTGACCTAGTACTGTTTACCGGATAACACGCCTTCACTAATGTAGATTTCTGTATTTTATGTCCACAACCTTAGCAACTATTCCAAATCAAAAGTCAAAATATCCGTTTTCAGACACTTTTAATTTGCAGGTTCTTTTCTTATATGACAAAGAAGAAACTGTTTACAACTGGGTTATTTGGCGCAAACCAATCAGGCTGTAGTCAGACAGAATGGGTGAAAACATCCAGTTCTGATAAAACTGCCACTATGGAATCATATAACTCATTTTTGAAGGCTGACCATTGTTTTAAAAGCTTGTAGATTTACTTTCATGGTAATTCTAAAAGGTTCGAGCTTGACTGACAGCTGGTTTTGGGTTTTTTTTGGGCCCAAAGCGCACACTAAAATAATCATTTAACAAGAGAACTAAAAAAAAAAAAAAAGGAAAATTGTGCAGTAATATTTCAATAATAAAGTCAAAATGTTAAGACCAAAAAGAAAAGATCATAATTTAACATTGTAAGAATAACAAGAATAACATTGTAATATAATGAGGAAAATTTATTTTTATATTAATTAATTTATTATTTATTATTTTATAATTAATTAATTTATTTTTATTTTTAATTAAGTCGTAATATTCTGAGAAATAACAACAGACCAAACAAAAAGTTGTAATTTTTGGAAAATTAGGTTGTGTAAAAAGTTGTAATGCTACACAAATAATGTGAAAATATGATTCGTTTTGGCAAAATCGGAATTACAAGAAAATAATTTATCTTGGAAATTAACAAAGTATCTATCTATCTGACGAATGTTCAAATACTTAAAAAAAAAAAGCTGTATTTTTTTAGAATAATGTCAAAATATTAATAGTAACAAGTTTTTTTCAATATTAGGAGCATAAACTTGCAATATTATGAGGAAAAATAACATCATTTTGGTAGGATAGTTAAAATATTAAAGAAAAAAATAAGTCATAATATTATCAGAAACGAAAAAAAGTTGTAATTTTTGTAAAATTACGTTGAAAATTTACCAATATTATTTAAGCAGAAAGAAAAAAAATTGAGCGAAAAAAATCAAGAGCAAAGTTCATACTAATAATTGGCCTTTTCACAAAGTTTTTTTTACCTCTATAGCTTCTTAGTATATCTACATAAGTTGTTTTACCGAATATTTTTCACAATTGGACATTCTTTATGTAGAAGATTCTGCACTTTGCACAGCGGTCCTTGAACGTAGCATAGTCACTATCAGTCACAAAAGTGAAACACAATTGAACTTCTGCTCTTGATTCCATCTGTTAGTTTGTTTTCTCATTATAATAATTATATAATTTTGTTTATGCCAAACTCACGTTCTATTGCATGTCTTTCTTTTCCACTGCTGGCTATCTAGTCTCCCACAAGATGAAAACAGGAAGTCTCAGGATCTATAGCCAAATGTTTTTAATGCTTCATTGTCAACCGCGTAAAAACACACAAGAATCATGTTCTTTGGCCATACAACATTTGTCATAAGTTTTCCTAATGACGATTTCTGTGGTCAGTCCGAGACCATATGTGGCATACATATGCATTGACCCGGTCCACTCTGCAAATGGCTAATTAACACCAAATGTGCGCAGCAGAGAACCTTTCACGTCATCTATAGCGTGTCCGTCAGCATGTAGGACACTGGAAACAAGCCAGTCTTTCAGCACCACATCCAACCCCGGCTGTTTTTTTGCATTTCTCTCTTTTATACCTCCCATAATCCTTCTCCTAGTATGGTGATTGAGACGTTTTTGACTAAACGCCTTCATATGCTGAGCTGCGGTTGCCAGAAAAGCTCCCCACACATGGAGATTGGTCCGGCGCTACGGCCTCTCGGGGGCTTATTAAATCCCACTTGGCTCGTCAGGGCTATTTATGGGGATTATACGAAACACCATTCTCAGGAAGATACTCGCTTAATCCTAAAGTGGCCAACGAGGGCGTGAATTCCCAGTTTAAGAGGGTGATAAGTCTTTTGCCAAAGTTTCACCAGTAGTTTCTCCTGGGATCATAAATCATCCGTTGATATGGAATATTTGATTCCTCTCATGTGGAAATGCATTGGGGGTCACAAAATGTAATAACAACAAGTTCTTTGCAGAGAAAACCGTCACGGTGTTTAAACGCCCTTTGATGAGTGATTCATTGTGAGTATTTAACTTTGTGGGATTTAGACCGGTCCAGTGGGAGGGTATGACTTTTATTTAATTCATGTAAAACCATTAAACAAATGTTGACGGTAAAAAGAGCTTGACAGCTCAAGGCTATCGGCATCTTGGCTTTCCAGATTCGGAATGCAGCTCTTTTCAATCAAATTCACGAGTGATTTAGTGGAGAAAGAGGCCTGCTAAAAGTTTTTGCCACGTTTCAGAAACGGGTGTCCATACTTTTTCTAGCAAGGGCCACATAGTAAAAAAGACTTTGATAAAGCAACAAATCGTTATGAAAAGAAGTTATGTATGTATTATATTTCAGGAAAAAAAATGCATCTTGCTTTGTGACGTGTGAAGAAGCTTTTTTCCTCATTTTTGCTCTTTTGATTTTTTCAAATTTTCAGCTCTCTTCTTAAATATTGTTAAATTTTTTCTTGTCATACTTTGATTTTATTCACATAATATTTTTACTTTATTCCCACATTGTTAAAACTTTTTCCACAATCTAATTTTTCAAAATTGACAACTTAATTTTGTTTTGTTTGTTTCTTAAAAAAACATACTTTTTATTGAATATTTTAACCGGACTACTTTTTAACTACGAAAATGACATTATTTTCCCTCATAAGAATAGCACCAATTTCTCTGAATATTTTGACTTTATTATTATAACTCTAATTTTCTAAAAGTGACAACTTTACTGGTTTTAATTCATTCATTCATTTTCTATACCGCTTATCTTCATTAGGGTTGCGGGGATGCTGGAGGCGAGAGGCGGAATGGTCGCCAGTCAATCGCAGGGCAGACAAACAAACATTCCCACTCACATTCATACCTATGGACAATTTAGAGTCACCCGTTAACCTAACATGTGAATGTGGGAGGAAACCAGAGTACCCGGAGAAAACCCACGCACGCACTTGTGAGACTTTATTGGGTTTTTTTTTTTTAAATAATATTATGACCTAAAAAGATAATTTTTACTTTGCAATTAAAATCGCTTTATTTTTCCTCAAACAATATTCTCATTCAATTACATAAACACTGCTATCTTAGTATGGCCACTTTTCCCATTTTTTCTGTAGTAGTTTTTTTTTCTTTGAGCTTCCATTCCATCCGGGTCCGGGTCGCAGGGACTTCCCGGTCCCGGGCCACCTCTTCCAGCTCCATCGGGAGGACACCAAGGCGTTCCCAGACCAGCTGAGAGACATAGTCCCTCCAGCGTGTCCTAGGTCTTCCCGGGGGCCTTCTCCCGACCGGGCATGCCCGAAACACCTCACCAGGGAGGCGCCCGGGAGGCATCCGGACTAGATGCCCGAGCCACCTCAACTGGCTCCCCTCGATGTGAAGGAGCAGCGGCTCTACTCTGAGCTCCTCCCGGATGGCCGAGCTCCTCACCCTATCTCTTAGGGTGAGTCCAGCCACCCTACGGAGGAAACTCATTTCCGCCGCTTGTATCCGCGATCTCATTCTTTCGGTCATGACCCATAACTCATGACCATAGGTGAGGGTGGGAACGTAGATCCATCGGTAAACAGAGAGCTTTGCCTTCCGGCTCAGCTCTCTCTTCACCACGACGGTCCGGTACAGCGACCGCATTACTGCGGATGCTGCACCGATCCGTCTGTGGACCTCACGGTCCAACCTTCCCTCACTCGTGGACACGACCCCAAGATTCTTGAACTCCTCCACCAGAGCCAAGAGTCCGCACGTCTCCGACTGAGAGCTTCCTTGTTAAATGATACATTTCGGATGTGCTGGAGGCTGCATATGGCCTGGATGGATTCATTGGATTTACATGATACCTTATGGGAAAATGATTTAGTTGAAGCACTTTTCGGTTGGAGGTGGACCTTTTTGGAACGGATTAATGACGCTAATCAAGGTTAGGTTCCGCTGCATTTGCAATATGAGGGAATTTCCCACCTGTTGTGTGTAGATGCTTAGTGCATATGAAAATGTACATTATAATCCAAATGTATACATTTGGATACATTTACATTTATGTTTATTGACCTCATCGTCTTTTTGTCCTTGCTTGATCACCTCGTTCGACATGATTTTCTCTATCCCGCGCCGGTCAAATAACATTTGAAGAATTTCCATCTATTGTTGCGTGACTGCGTTCCCGCTAGCGTTTTTAAGATAAACCTAAAGATGGAGAAGCGGCTTGAGGTTGTTTCATGGCAGAGTTCCCGCCTTGAGGGCCTTTGTCAATGAGGTGTCCGGAGATTGTCCGCACACGCGCTCGCCTGCGACTGTATGGAGAAAACGTGGGAGGAATTGCGTCTCATATCTGCTGAAAAGGGTGTCAGGACGGCAGCCCCTGCAGCCGTGTACCGTGACTTACACCCGCTATTTTTACCCGCCACTGACAGCTGGACAGTGTAGCAGCACATGGAAGCATTCTGACAGCTAGGATGCCAACCCATTCTCATCTCAGCGTTTCAATCCAGTTCATTACGAACACTATAATTAACCTGGAAAGCCACGGAAGAATGCATGTGTGACATTGTCGTTGCATTACTATGCTCATTATTTGACTTTGCATTGAGATGCACGACACAGACGCGGCGTGACAAGAACAGACGCACTTAGCCACTAAAAAAGTGTTTTTTTCATCTCTAATTGCAGAGCACATGTATCTCTCGTTTAATTCTCCTTTAATTCTCCTTTCTCATGGCCGCGCATACCTGAGCGCCGCGACTGCCAGCGGCCTCCCGCCCGTGCACGTCTCTCGGGTGTCACGTACGGAGCTTGCAAGATGGCGTCCGCGTCGCAAAGCTCCGGCTGCCGCCGCCAGTCGAGCGGCCTCTTTGTGTGGGTGACTCGGGGTTGCGTTCTGCGGAGTGTCACAAAAGGCCTACGCGGGTTCTTATCTGAAAGTGCACCAGAAATGAGTTCCAGACGTGTGTGCTCGGACGTTTGGGGGCAAAGCAGGAAAACGCGTGCTATCTTCGATCATGTTGGTGATTTGTCATGCCGCGTCGCGGTTTTGTCATTGTGACTCACCGGGGGCGTTCTCACAAGCACGCCCTTGCAGAAAGACGTCGGGGAAAGTAGAACCTGGCCGACTGGAGTTGTCTGCATGTTGGGTTATCTTTTCAAACGACTCAACGCTGACAGTGTTTCATTACAAAGTATTATTTGCATTTGGAAATATTACTTAGAATATAAAAACATATCTATACATTTTTACAGGACACACCTTCAAATACTGGTATGTCATTTAGGTTTTTTAAAAAAAATGTTTTTATATGTTGTAATATTTTTAGATACATTTTATACTATCTACATGTACAGTACAGGCCAAAAGTTTGGACACACCTTCTTTTTCAATGTGTTTTATTTTTCATGACTTCCTACATTGTAGATTCTCTACACTTTGAATGAGCACACGCGGAATTGTACACCTAACAAAAATTGGTGAAACTTTATGTCTATATTTTTGACATATATTGTATATCTTATCATTTTTTTTGATAGCGCTGCAACCCCTTGGCGTTCTCTCATTGAGCTTCATGAGGTAGTCACCTGAAATGGTTTTCTCTTCGCAGGAGTGCCTTGTCTGGGGTAAGCACACCTCCAAGTCAGGAAAGTTGAAACATGAAAGAAATGTTATTTTTTTCAGTCATAGTCATTCAAATTTAGAGACATAGGCAAAACAAAGTCGTAGTTTTTGGAAAAAAAAAAGTTATACCTTTTTTATATTATGCAGTATATATCATAATTTGGATTATTTTCAAATATTCGTTAATTTCAAGTCCCTAAATCTGACATGTTTTGCTTGTAAAAGTAACCACAGGTACACTTGAATACAAATAAGAATTTAGATTTTGATTTTTTAAACCATTAATATAACGTGAAACAGGGTTGTCAGCTATAAATAAAACAGGATTTTTATCAGCACACCAACTTTTATTATCAACAGCATAAATCGGGGCCATCCCGGGGCCGTTTCCGACCCGTGACTTCTTTATTATTGGCCCGCGGCACGTCGTAAACAATGATTAAACACAAAAAACACCCTGCAAGTGGACAAAGAAGAGAAAAATAGAGCAAAATAAATGTTAAAATGAAAAATGTTGCAAAATTCCAAAATGTATACTCTATAAACGCAATAAAAAGCATCCTTTTGATTTTTCCATATGCGGCCCTCGCTGGGAAATGTTTGGGTCCTTCTGCGCTTCAAAAGACGCATGACAGACTTCATGAAGCATAATCATCTCAGAATAAATATTGTAGTTCCAACAATTTGAAGATGAATTCTTATAGGTGGACGAGTTACATTCTTTTATATATTGAAGTTGGTGGTTTATTTACTCAGTTTGGTTTGGATTTATGTTTGGCAACTTTCTCTTCGTGTTTTATGTCCTGCCAGATTGTTTTCACCTGCCCTGTCAAATAGATATTTTCTGAAATTCCGTCATTTTAAAACTTGTTTTCACATGGGTTGGGTTTTTTTTCTTCCAATGACTGGAATGGGTAGCAGCTACACACTCGCACACAACTTTTCCCACTCTTTGACAGCTTAAGGAAAGCTGTCGTTGTCTTGTTTCCCCTCTGGAGCTCAACCACCCATTATTGGCATTAAGTAGGTCAACACAAGGGGCTCAGTGATGGCTAGTTCCTGGCACACCGCTCTCATCTACGCACCCTTCATGTGTCTACAGTGCCGGAGTACATTTGGCGCATTTCCATAGTCCATGTCGAAGCTGACCATGCACCCGAGCTCTCCGGAGAACAGAACAGGAAATGGCTTTTGCGGCAAAGAGTTGTAAAATCATCTCCCTGTTTTCCAGCTACTGAGCAAAATGGACCGTCCCTGGTTGAGCCTTCCATGTTGTTTAGTAAGATAACAAAACAGCTGCTCTTTTTGGGTCAAATCCAAAAATGTCAGCCATATGCACTGAGTGAAGCATAATGAATTACTGGAATGAAAGTTCACAATGGCAGTGGCCCACTGATGCAATGGATTCTGCTGGTTTTCTTCCTTTCCTGTCTTACAAATGCGGTTAACTGTTGTTTTCTCCAATAATGACACCGCAACAACCTGCAGCGTGCTCCTCACAACAGCAAGCCCAGTGTGTCCGCGGCCTAGAATGAATTCCAAGTTTTGCCTTGGGACTGTAAATGTGCACTTATCAACGACTCTGACGTGCTTACGTTGTCCTTTTGTGCATTTTGCTGTTCCACAGGTACCGCGATTGCACATTGCAACCAGGAATGTGAAAACCAAAATAAGAAAAAAGGAAAGCGCAAGTCCAGCCAGAAAATAAGGTAAATGGCTGGATATGGGAGGAGGTAGTAAGGCATCTTCCTTCAATGTAGCGGAACCTTGGTTAGTGTCAATGCATTCAAGAAGGTCCGACTCTAACCAGAATGTACTCTAACCGAATCAATATTTAGCATAAGGAATTGACCTTTGACCTTTAGTCAATCAATGAATCAAGCACAGGTTTATTCAGGCCCATTAGATATGGCTTCTTCATTAGTTTTGGAATGAACTACAGAAATTCAGCATTTTTTGTCATTATTATTACTCTTAACCTGCTAGTGTACTTCGTTTCCTTTTCAAAATTGTCTCCTGACATAAAGACTGTAACATGCCCATGAAAACCACATACACAATCAGACATTCTGCTTCTTTCATTGGGGTCTGAACACTCGGTATGCTTTGTTGCGTCCCCAAATCAGATTGTAGCGTCATCTTTCAGTAACGTGATGGGTAATTATTACTGCAACATGATTTAGGGCTAAATGTTCTTTCACATTTGCCTGTGTGTGCAATTATTGCATCTGCATCGGAATGTTTAGCTTTCTTTCAAAGAAAGAAGACAAGACACGATATAAAGGTGAACCTGTCACAGAGATGAAAGAAGTCATGAAGGCTTTTAGCCCTAAAAGCCTCCTTAGTGCAGCAGTTGGGAAACAAGGTAGAGGACATAATACAAGTGCAATATTTGTTGGGTCAGGGCCAAATTGGGGCCCTAAGCAGAATTATATCGTATGCGGATGTTTGTGCCACATATGAACGTGCAGCTTTCCAAATTAAATAGTTATCAGCATTGTTTAATTGGATTCTAACAATATTAGCGCATTTATTCAGACTAACCCATCGTACCTGCTGCTGGTCGGAGATCATTTTGTTTTGACTATTGGTCACGATTTTTTTAAGGACTAAATAAATGAGGCCCTTTTTCTTCAACTTGCATTGCATATTTCACTATTTCTCCTATTTTGCACAAAGAGTGTTCCTTTGTGAAGTGCATTGAGTGGCATTGCAGTAAAAGAAGTGTGTGTTTGTTCATAAACAAGGTGTGACTTGTACTTTGAAGGAGTTGCTGGCTGTATCTGGATTTGTTGATATCAGAATTAATAATGAATAGTCCATCCATCCATGTTCTATGCCGCTTATCCTCATTAGGGTCACGGGGGTATGCTGGAGCCTATCCCAGTTGATTTTGGGCGAGAGGCGGGGTACACCCTGGACTGGTCGCCAGTCAATCGCAGGGCTGATCATGAATCATTTCTAACAATAATATCATTGCTATTAAACAACTCTTTTTTTGTATATTCACATATTTATGATGCATAGTAAAATCCAAAAGATAACGGCTGTTAAGACATTTTAATGATTCATTAAAAAAAAACAATCTTGCTGTGTTTTGTTAAAGAAAAAGTTTTTATTCTTTTTTTTTGCGCCTTGTGAGGAGAACAAGCAGTGACTTGGAAAACCCTTGGTCTGCACACATGTTTACAGACTGTGCTTGTCCTTTAACTAACTTTATGATTAGACTAAGTTTACCTGCTGTAGTGATAGTGACTGCCACCTGTAGGACTTGCTCTGTATAGCACCATGTAAAATAAATCCTCACTGTGCTTGATTTCAATTAAAGAAATGTACATTTGCTAAATGGACAGACCACCTAATCACATTTTATACCAATAGGTCCAGTCAAAAATATGATATGGTGGTTGACTTAGTGATTTATATTCAGGGGACAGTTTGTTGTAACACACGTATGGGCCTGTGAGGACTTTGTTTTGTTGCTTTTGCAAATAAATGAATAAACATAATTAAACACACACATTTCTTGTAAGCAACAACCATTATCACCTTTTTGCTGCAGTGACTTGTGTATTTTTGCGAGGTAGAATTCCTTCTTTATAAATCAAGTATTTGCAGTGAGCATAGAAAACCTCCCTCCTAGACCTCTCCTAGATGCAGTTTTTAACATTATTAGAGCCCTCTAGACATGAAATAACACCCCTATAGTCGCCTTTACACCCATATTAACCAATATAGTAGACATCATAACAGAAAATAAGACAGACTCACACGTTAGCATTGGGAGAGTCACTTTATCACCGGATACTTCCTGCGGTGGCTATTGTCTCATCAATGCAACATTACCGATCCCTAGTGACCAGTGTAGAATGACATGTTCCACACTACACCACCCTTCTGTTTGCTTTATTTGATACGCTTACTACACGCTTATATAGTAGTAATACTTCATTTATGGTCTTGTACATTGTACACACACAACCACTAACCTGTGAAAATACTGCAACTTGTTCGATGATGACGTTGCGTAGAAGAGTCGACTCAGGCCTTTGTCTTTGAATGTGTCTTCTGAATGTCTGTGTATTTTAGTTCATTTAGCCATTATGCTTGAAAATGCTTAATTCAGGCAAAATATACTAATAATATGCCGTATTCAAACACAAAACAGCTATTTTTTATTAATATATTTAGAAAAACTACGAAAAAGCACAATGCGGAGAGGGACAATTGTATTATGTGCTTCATTTTCATCGGCTGCATGATTTCGGATTTGTTTTCTCTTTTTTTTACGCAGGGTCAAAAAATGATTAGTTTGGCGGCACCTCAAACAAATCTGCCAAAAAGAACAATGTGGGTTTACACAAGCTGGGGAAGTCTTTTTGGAGACATTTCCAAACTACTGGCCCAAATGGAAGGAGATTGCTCAGGATGTTCAAGAACATCCCAACAACCACAGAGGATCAAACGCGCGTGCTCTGCTTGGGTCCCGGTCCCTTTTATCGCTGTAGACCGACACGTTACAGACCAAGAAGCCACTTATCAAGCTTGAGGGAAATTTGCAGCTCCCTACATCGACAAGCCAGATTTTCAAATGACAAAGTCCGGCCTTCTGTTATTTCACTATGAGAATGTTAAATGAACGCAGCTCCTTGGTGGCAAGGCCCCGGGGGTGGATGAGCTCCGTTCGGAGTTCCTTAAGACCCTGGATGCTGTGGGAGTGTCTCGGTTGACACGACTCTGCAGCATCGCGTGGGCATCGGCGGCGGTGTCACTGGATTGACAGACCAGGGTGGTGGTCCTGCTTTTATAAGACAGATGACCAGAGGGTGTGTTCCAACTATTGAGGGATCACACTCCTCAGCCTTCCTGGTAAGGTCTATTCTTGGGTCCTGGAGAGGAGGATCTGCCGGGTAGTCTCGGAACTCAAATTCAGGAGGAGCAGTGTGGTTTTCGTCCTGGTCGGGGAACTGTGGATCAGTTCTATACTCCCGGCAGGGTGCATAGGAGTTTGCCCAACCAGTCGACATGTGTTTCGTGGACTTGGAGAAGGCATTCAACCGGGTTGCGTGGGGAATACTGTGGGGAGTGCGCCGGGAATATGGGGTATCGGACCATCTAATTCAGGCGGTTCGTTCCCTGTATGACCGGTGCCGAGTTGGGTTCGCATTATGTCGGACCCGTTTCCAGTGAGGGTTGGAGGCTGCCCTTTATCACCGATTCTGTTCATTACTTCAATGGACAGAATTTCTAGACGCAGCCATGGGTTCCGGTTTGTACTGGCCCGGGGGAGAGGGTAGTCTGGGCTTCCCTGCTTAGGCTGCTGCCCCCTGCGACCCGACCTCGGATAAGCGGAAGAAAACGGATGGATTCAAAGGAGGGAGATGATGATCATAGTGTCACTAATTTGTGGCAACAAAACATGCAAAAGAGAAAGTCAAAACCGTGAGATGTATAATTTGGAACGAGGAGGAGCATCCCTGAAGCCAGATCCAAAGAACAAGCCGAAGAACACCAACTGTCAAGCATGATGGTGGTAGAATCCTGCTTGTTACTGCTGCAATGTCACACCGGGTCAGTATGTACGGTTCAAAACTGCCAAGTGTGTTGTCCCGGCATTATAGTACTCGTGAATCTGCCCTCCTTGCCTGCGTTTGTGTGACTTCCTCTCCTTTTAATTGCTGCAAGAAGTGCAGTAGAGGACAAAGAGGGACCACTTTTTGCATGGTACTTTTTGGCCACTAGATGGCAGTAGCACTCAACGGAATAGTGGCCTGGTAGCAGTTGGAGCAGATCTGAAAACATTTCTGATGGTTAGGAATTTGCATGAAAGACAAAGACGCTCCATACTGATGTGCTGGCTTATATAATACATATACATGTGTGAAAAACTATTTGCCCCCTTCCTGACTTTTTATTCCTTTGCATGTTTGTCACACAAAATGTTTCTGATCATCAAACGCATTTTAATATTAGTCAAAGATAACACAAGTAAACACAAAATGCACTTTTTAAATGAATGTTTTTATTATTTAGGGAGAAAAAAATCCTGTGTGAAAAAGTCATTGCCCCTGCACCTAATAACTGCTTGGGCACCCTTAGCAGCAATAACTGCAATCAAACGTTTGCCATAACTTGCAACAAGTCTTTTACACGCTCTGGAGGAATTTTGGCCCACTCATCTTTGCACAATTGTTGTCATTCAGCTTTATTTGAGGCTTTTCTAGCATGAAGCGCCTTCTTAAGGTCATGCCACAGCATCTCCATGGGATTCAGGTCAGGACTTTGACTAGGCCACTCCGACGTCTTCATTTGGTTTTTCTTCAGCCATTCAGAGGTGGATTTGCTGGTGTGTTTTGGGTCATTGTCCTGCTGCAGCACCCAAGATGGCTTTAGCTTGAGTTGACCAACAGATGGCCGGACCTTCTCCTTCAGGATTTTTTGCTAGACAGTAGAATTCATGCTTCCATCTATCCCAGCAAGTCTTCCAGGTCCTGAAGCAGCAAAACAAGCCCAGACCATTGTACTTTGTTTACAAATCAGTGCCTTTATGCTATTAGTGGTAATTTGGCATTATACAGAAGGCATAGTGTCCTTGGAGGCATTCAATAGGAAACAGTGAATTGAACAGTTATAAACAGCACATTTTCTTTGACCCTTTTGAGTTGCTGGGAGCTTAAGAGCTCCGAGTGACTCAAACCTCATCATGTTTTGCTTTTGCCTTGGCTTTCTGTCTTTTTGTCAGCAGGGAAAGGCTCCATCTTAACCCCGCTTTAAAAAACAAATTTAAAAGTAGTAAGACTCCAACATCACAGCACTTTTTTAAGTGGTGTGCCAATTATGAATGTTGAAAAACAGTGACCAAAATAAAAAAAAACAATAATGGTAACACAATAATAATAGCTCCATTGTATTAAAAATGTACAGCATTTTCTGTTTGATTCCAGTATTAAGTACAATTTGATGGTTTTGCACATTTCCTAATCAAATGCGAAGCAGGAACATAAGATGAGGCTTGGTGAGTGCGTTGTGTTGGATCATGGCGCCAGTGTTTGTCAGCATGTTGCAGAAACATTTGTTATACACCGTGACTCTCTACAGCCTGTCTAATGTCTTTAATTTAATGGGACAGTTAAAAAAAAAAGTCATACGCAGAGACGCCGCACTACTTGCTTCGTCTTGAGGGGTGAGGGAGTGCGTGGGCTGGTGCTTGTCACTGCTGTCCTTCCATACAGTGGAAAAAGACGTGTGTGTGTGTGTGTGTGTGTGTTTGTTTTGACAGCAGCACTAGTTGGAGAGCAGCAGGTCAAACGCATGAAATATATTTTATGCTCTACTGAATGACTGAATTCATGTGACTGCCAAAATGGAAGATTCACCACAAGGTGATCAACTTGCATTAACAAAAGAAATCCAAAGTAGTGAGTGCCTCACCAATCACTACAACTTGCTGTAAAAAACGCAAATGTCCTGCATGAGCATCTGCAATGAAAATCACCATCCTAGTATGTTGTCATTCATAAAATTCAGAGAGAGCTGTTATTCGAATTAACGGGGGTTAACTTATTTTTACACTTGCAGCAAGTTCTGTGCTTACAAAGCGATGCCGGTCACCTTCCCACATGAACTTTCTCCAAGTTAGGACATTTATTCATGCAGTATTGCTGCTTAAATGCAATATTGCACATCTGCAAAGAGAAAATGAAACGGTTGAGGTTGTTAATTGTCCTTACTTGGAAACCCAGTTGGAGAAGCTTTGCACCTCAGCCTTTAAATGCAGCGGGATAATTTTACTCAATCGTCAAGATGGCAGTTAATTTGGAGCGGTATGTTCTCAGTTAATCATAATGGCAAAATCTAATTTTCTGCAAGAGAATGTGACTTTATAAGGGCTACAGCCCACATGTGAATACATTCGGATGCAGGCAGGGAATGGAATACGACTGTAGCCAGACGGGGAGATGTCCATGAATGATAAAGATTTTAATCAAACACATTGTTGGCTTTGCCGGAAGTTTGGAAGAGCAAAGATGGAAAACTTGGGCATAAATATGCATGAAGAACATTACCGGCCTTCGAGCCTCCTCTCCACCCTTTTTACTCTCCAGATTTTTGTTTTGGACAAGGGAGATCCTGTGATGCACTGCCAGTGGTACTCCGGCTGCTCAAATATTTGGGATCAGAAGCAGCCAAGTTGACTCAGCTTGGAACATGGCTTTCCCAGAGCTTTGATAAGGTGCCTGCGTTAAGCCCAGCCTCCCAGGCAGCCTTCACAGTGAGTCTCTTGTGCATCTCTCTATCTCGTGTCCACCGGGATTCAAAACAGACAGCCAGGAGTTAAGGGCCAGACAGCCACATGAGAGGCAGCATCCCCGACGGACACTGAGTCAGGAATTTTGCCATTCTGAGACGCTGACGGGCTCAGATCTGTTTTATGCGGTGAAAGCTAAGATACTAATAGTGGTGGGTAGCTGGGAAACAGTTTAGACGGCAGTGGAGTTACGTTTCACTTCCACACCACAGCCTCAAATGTCCCCTCTGAATTATTACCCATCACAATTCAATGAGACCGTGAAACTCGTTTACTTTGACGACTCTAACGAGACATTTTTTTCCCATCGAAAGTAATGTAAAGCCCGACACTGTTGAATATTAACCAAAATACCCAATTCATTTTCTTTTATATACAGAAAACAATGTGAAATTATTATAAAAGGGCAAATGGATGAAACCTATTTTTGATGTGCACATCAAATATCAATATTGTTTTTCTCACATTCTTTATCAAATTGCTGGCGGTTGCAACTTTCTCTGGCCCCATGGCAGGTTATTTAGCAGTCACACGCGATAAAAAATGCAGGGCACTGTGAGTCAGTGACATATAATTACACTATCCAAAAATGTCAAATAAAAGATATATACTCTACATTCAGGTACATACTGTATTGAAATATGCATTAAAATATGCTAATCATTGCCTGCTTCATTAAAGACTCTTTAGGCACATTTCAAAGTTTATATATTAAAATACATCAGAAGTGTCATTCATTATGGGACTATGACGCGCTGCCCTTCATGCCCGAACAATCTGAAGAATCATTTCTACATCGAGATAGGGCAGCGAAGGTTAACTAGAATGGAAAATCTTGTATATAAAAGCAAATCTTTTCTCCCGCACTGGAGTGAAAAGTGGTCAACAAGGAACATCTAAGGCGTGGAATAATAATTGGTTACTCGCAAAATGTCCAGAACAATGACAAGACAGGCTTGGCGGAAAAAAAATGTCTAATGAGAATGATATCAAAGAATTCCACGAATACAATAAACAAGGTTTTTTCCGAAAATACTGTCCGTCATCCTCCGTGTACCGGTTAAACATGCTTGCAGTCCAAGCAAATTCCCTCGGTGTGTGGAAAAATAAAAAATAAGAATTTATTCACACACTTTGTGCTCTGAATTGTGCAGCTTCACCCTTTTACAGTTTTTTAAAAACAATACCAACTCATCGCTGTTTACCATCAATTAGCAAAAGATCTTTCACACACATTTTGCCAAACGTTAGCATTTTCAAACCTGAAATGGCAAACTGAACTAAAAGTGTCGCTGACTGCGGTGTTCCGTGAGGCACAAGCACAAGTCTTGATTGGTTTGGATGGTCCCCCGGCACAGGCTGCCGGGTCCACGCTAAAACTCAACTCGGAACGGCGTCTAAGACACTTCCTGTCTGCTTGCAGCTCACACAAAAACACGTCTTAAATGTCCATCCATCCATCCCGTTTCTATGCCGCTTTTCCTCAGTGGGGGCGCGGGGACGCTGGAGCCTATCCCAGCTGACTTTGGGCGGGGGGCGGGGTACACCCTGGACTGGTCGCCTGTCAATCACAGGGCAGACAAACAACCATTCACACTCTAATGGGCAATTTAGAGTCGCCAATTAGGCATGTTTTTGGAATGTGGGAGGAAAGCGGAGTACCCGGAGAAAACCCACGCGTGCACGGGGGGGAGAACATGCAAACTCCACACAGAGATACATTTAGAAAGCTGTAAAAGTTTTCTAAATGCTAACTATGAAAATATTACATTTTATAAAAAACATATCACGGTCGGGTTACTGATTCAGTTTTTTAGTCATGCCTCGCTGCAGTTGTCCCCTGCAGAACCTAGAAAGTGGCGCATGAACGAGCGCCTTAAAAGGTTTCCGTTATTTGGGGGACGCTCGGCAGGCCGAATGAAGATCGTTGATGGGCCTGATGTCTCGAGAAGCACGGGTCTAACGGTTTTTATTTAGGTTGTTTTGAAGTAAAAGCCTGTGAGGAGAAAATAAGGCTTACACTTGGGGAGTTATTGTCATGATTTGTAGTCTCTTGTAGCTTCTTCTGATGGACCAACGTTCACATCCACGGCTTTTGGATCCCGCATGATCATCTGAAATGTCCCATTTGAAACATGTCCTCTCTGATCCTCTCCATTGTCTGTTTTGATTACGCAGAAATCCTATTTTATTCCCTCACACCCTTTAGAAGGCGTCGCCGATCTAATACTGTCGAATCAAATGAATGCGCTGCAAAAGGGCAGGATTGATCTGAGCCAGAAGCAAACCGTGTGATTTGACATGCTCACTTTCAGTTCGGTTGCATTTGTGCATCTCTTCCACGTCACTCTGTCAGCTTTTAGGCGGTGCAGGAAAAAACTGTAACACATTCTTTTTTCCGCTTTTGCATCACACCGGGGGCCTCTGATTTGACTGGCATTTATAAAGATCAATTCATTTTCATTTATCGAAACCTACCCTACAAAAGCCACTCAAGCCATTAGTGTGGAGTCGGATCTTGGTGATCAGCTCTGCAACCTCTCACCCTGAACACACACACACACACACTTGCGTTCCTTTGTCCAGTTCCCTGTGTGCTAATATGCAATTACAGGGAACCTAATTAACATTTTTAATAAAGCAGCACATAACTTGTGTCACGGACCCTGATATCAGTGGGACGCTTAATGGAGATGAGGCAATCAAACTGATGAGTATAAATCCCAGATACGCAGCCTGATCAGCTTTCTTTGGGTTTAATGAATTAGCTGCCAGAATTGGACGCGGCCAGAAATGAATCCAATCGACAACCTATTTTGTTGATGGAATTTCAAGTACGTAGACAAAAAAGTCAAGAGTTTTGATGCTCGCACGACATGACCAGTAAGTCACGAACGGGCATCGCTGAAAATGTCACATTTGCCTTGACGTGCAGTCAGGGGAGACTGAGAAAAAATGAATAACTTAACGTAACTGTATTTTCTCTGATTCCATTCATTTTCAACATTTGCTTGAGCAAAAACTGTTAGATTTGCATATTGCCTGAAACCTCAGATGCGGTTGCTGCGAGCGTCTCTTCTTGGCCTGATGCACAAGCGCTGCCTTTTGCCCGCGACATGATCCTTTTAAGTGCACTTACTGAATTTCTGAGTCTAATGTTTGCGTGTCGGCAAAAATAACATAATGTTGCAGAAGCATTTATTATACACTATGGCTTTCTATAGCCTGAGTAATATATTTCATGTAACGTGACATCATTATTCTTGCTAATTGGACAATAAAAGAGAAAAATGTCAAAACACAAAAAAGGCGCTGCAGTACTCTTCATTCTGTAGGTGTGTGTGAGCTGGAAGGTGCTTGTCACTGCTGTCCGTCCATAGACAGTAAACGCCATTTGTGTTATGTATCTGTGACAGCCCCAGCACTAGTTAGAGACGTGCAAGTTAAACGGATTAATGTTTTATGCCAGGATGGATGATTATACATCCAAGCTCACCAGAAGGTGCTCAGACTTATACAACAAAGGTTCATGTACGTCATATACAAATATAAATATTACACAAATGTTTGTCAGCTAGTAAAAAATTAATACGTGGGATTAAGAAGTATTTGAAAACACCTTGAAAGTATTTTAACCAAGGTGAATTATTTTATTTCTTATCCTTCAACGAGCAATCTGTATTAACATGAAATAAACCTCCACAGGAGTCCGTGCCTCTCCAGCCATGAAGCTCACCACACTGCAGAAGGACATTTTTTGTCACTTTTTTCATGCAATTTTATTGCAACCGCAACCTAAAAACACTAACTCTCACTGCATTTATGGGATAAGCTCCTGCGAAATCAGGCATTTAAGGCAAATTTACATTTCAAAAAAGGCCCTCCGAATGCTGAGGGGACTGGTTTGGGCTGCCTATAATAACTAAATGTTAAGTTTGAAATAATAATAATTATATAATTATATGGAATACATGGCAATTTAAATTATTTTTTATTTTTTTTTTTTTTTTTTTTTTTATTTTTTTTTTTTTTTAATTAATGATCGGTGACGCTTTGGAGGGTCCAGCCTTGACTACACAGTGATTTTTATCCACGGGTATACTACAGACCCGCAGGAGATGACGATCCGAGACAAGATGACCTGATAAACAAGTCATTTGTTTAGACACACACAGAGTCACAGCGATTCTGTCAGGGTGATCTGACACACAGGATGTCAGTTTCTTGAATTTCATGACAAGGTAATGTCACCACGCAAAGAGTGTTTGCTTCCGGCCTGTCCCATCACGTCTGGGCTGCTGTTTTATAACAATTTCTCGGACTGGTGGACCATTTTTGCTTTTATTTGGCTTTGTTATGAATATTTAGTTGGCGCTGTCATTAATGACTTGCAAGAGGGGCGATTGCACACGTTTAAGTAAACACATCTTTGCAATGCACACAAATGTAGTTGCAGGCGAGCAAACATGCACACTGGGTTTGACTTATGGATAATTTGGAGTATTTTATTTCTGCTATAAATTGTTTTGGTTATCATTAACAGGCTGCATGGAGCAGATGCATTAATGCCATGCTCTACCTCTGCTGCTTTGCATGTGCATGGAATCGCGCCAGCCAGAGACCACCTTTTTGAGGGTGAGCAAATGTCAATGTTTCGTACTGTACTGACCGTCCTGTTTGTTTTGTTTGTTTTTTTAGTAAGTGATAGAAATGTTCTGTTTTTCAATATTTTTCAACAAAGGCGCTACATAGTTTTTGTTTGTTGAAGTTATATTGAAATCAATACACTGAAAAGAGAGCGGTATATCTGTTAAGGTTGGAATTGCTAATATATTATATTTTCCATTATTTATTTGACCAGTCGACCAGTCCAGGGTGTACCATGCCTCCTGCCCAAAGCCAGCTGGGATAGGCTCAGCATACCCGCGACGCTAATGAGGATAAGCGGCATAGAAAATGGATGGATATTTGTACTGTAAGACATTAACTCATTCCTGAGATTTTAATGTTATTTTTTCATCATTGAAACTTAAAAAATATATATTATTTTAGAAGGGCATTTTAGGATTTTGTATTTATTATTTTAATATTAATAATAAAATTGTTATATTATTATTAGGAGTAGTAGTAGTAGAAATTTATATTTATTAATTTTGTAGACAAAGAGCAGCTTCATTTGCGCCTCGCCAATGGTCATGTTTTAGACGCATTTTGCCATTTGGTGCCAGGCACAGCCTGGCGTATGTACGCCTCCATCCCTCCAAC
>QODF01000166.1:1469226-1509456 GCA_024372805.1 Oostethus manadensis | reverse complement strand
TGTAATATGAATATGTAATATAATATGTATATGTAATATGACTGGACAAAAACTATGTTTAATGGGGATGAAATCCGAAGCAACTGTGGGTAAAGGACGCATTGCCAAGCTGGTGGTCTGGCCCTTGTCACTTGTCTTTGCATGTGAGATGAACTTTATTACCCAATTCATTATGATCATTTTTGCAATTCCCGGTTACAAAAATAAAAAGATGTCAATCTGTTTGATTAAGCGTTTATTTACAATTAATCACATGCATATCAGCTCCACTGGCCACCGATGAGGAGGACGATGAGGAGGAGGGCGATAGGGAGAGAGGATGTGGTGGAGACGGCGCGACAGAGGCAGACGGGACGGTCAATATAGATGAAAATGTATGCGCTGATTCAGATAGTTACTTTAAACAGTGGTTGTTGTGATTATCGAATGCATACAAATGTGCCTGACATTGTGTAAACCGGCCTGTGGAGTTTTGGTGACGTGTACGCACTGTGTGCCAGTCAGCCAAATTACCACTAGACTGGCTGCGCTTCGCCTTGCCCCGAGAGTACACCAGGTTGGAGCTGGCGAGCTTTCAGCGCACCTCCGGCGAAGCCTTTTGGCACCAAACTGTCACTACGCCAGGCTGAACGAGTAGGCACCTCCCCCTGCTGCGCCGCCACACCCATCGCGGCGTGCCAAATTACCAAAATGGTGTTATGACGGAATTACAACTGCGCGGCCTGCGCCAAGCTGCACCACCCACAAAATTAGAGCTCTGCTGAAACTGACAGATGAGCTGGTATCTGTCTGTTCTATTGAAGAAAACCATTTTAAAACCCTTGGACAGGCTATGCTATTTGTATTCAGTCAAGTCCCCTTGAGATTTGATGCTGCGTGTGAACTTTCTGTGGAGCCCTGACAGTCTGTTTGAGCAGCGGCACTAGAAAATAAGAATGAGCTGCATTGCTGCTTCGACGTGGCTTCCCGGTCGGCCGGCTCTGTGATGGACCCTACGTCTTGCGAAAGGTTCGCCTCACTTTACACAGTCGTGCAGATTTCTTTCCTCTGAGTTGCCAAGGTAACCCAAGGACTGGGAGAAAGACATCCAATTTCCTGTCTACACAGCTGAGGAAGCAGACAAAGAGCCACTGAAAGAAAGGATTATGGTGAGCTTTCAATGTGACGAACAAATACTGCTGAACAGGAGCGTGTTTGTCATATTGTTGATTTTCTGTTCTACACTTGTGGACTTTAAGAGGGCGCTCACGCCAGGCACTTCCCGAGCACCAGCAAAAGCACGGGTAATTGATAATCCCATAAACATGCTCTAATTATCGGATAAGCCTCGCCACCTCTCTTCAATTGCCATTGTTCACTCGCACCATTTGAGCATCTTTAAATATACGTACCTTACACATTTCCATCAATCTATTTTCTATGTTGCTTATCCTCACTAGGGTTGTGGGGGTATGCTGGAGCCTATCCCAGCTGACTTCGAGGAGCGAGAGGCGGGGTACACCCTAATGGTCAGCAGCCAATGGCAGGGCACATATAGACAAACAATTATTCACTCTCACATTCATACCTTCGGACAATTAACCTAACATGCATGTTTTTTGGAATGTGCGAGGAAACCGGAGTACCCGGAGAGAACATGGGATCGCCACACAGAGATGTCCAACAGATCTTCTACATTTGATCACATTTAAAGTATAACATGTATTCGTGCTTTAATGTCAGCACTGAGCTGCGTTGCAAACAAAGATGGAAATCACAACACTGACGGAAAAACATTATTTGTGATAATACATGTATCGCTGTGTATGACTTTCTAAATAAAGGTTTTAAGATTATCTGAGCCCTAGAGACATGCCTTTACGCTCGTATTATACAGTAGACGTCATCGGAGAAAATAAGCCGTTTTAAGACATAACAGAAGTTGTGCTCGTGTGTGTTGCGGTGCTAGGTGGACGACAGGA
This sequence comes from Oostethus manadensis, assembly GCA_024372805.1. Lineage (NCBI taxonomy): Eukaryota > Metazoa > Chordata > Actinopteri > Syngnathiformes > Syngnathidae > Oostethus > Oostethus manadensis. The sequence goes on along the minus strand of QODF01000166.1, from coordinate 1,507,495 downwards.
AGTGACGTTGAGGGTTCAGAGTTGAGTTTTAGCTTGGCGTGGGTTAGAGCCCCGACAGTAGCCCGTGTTAGGGATTGCCATAAAAGCAGTAAAAGCTGTTGATCACGACTGGGGCTTGTGTGTTTCACCGAATAGTTACTGACATCTAGTGAGTGCTGAGTGTAGAATGCTGCATATCAGCGTCAACGTTTTGGCTTATATTTGTATTTCAGTTCATTTGGCCATTTTTATGCTGGAAATTTAGGCAACAAAAAAAAAATTGGCTTAAATATGCATTTTTTCTGATTTACTTCAAAAAGCATGGTTTATTTCCTTTTAAACGTGTTGGTGTGAAGCTGCGAAAAACTCTGAGGTACGCTGGCTCACACACCGTGGTGTGAAAAACTAATTGCTCCCTTCCTCATGGTTGTCACAATTAAATGTTTGTGCTCATAAAAAAAGAGCTTTTTGGAAGGTGCGTGTCCCGTTCCATCTGGCGTAAAAGTAACACAGCATTTCATAAAAAGAAGAGTCAAATATGGCAGTGGTAGTGTGATGGTCTGGGCTTGTTTTGCTGCTTCAGGACCTGGAAGGCTTGCTGGGATAAATGGAAGCATGACTTCTACTGTCTAGCAAAAAATCCTGAAGGAGAATGTCCGGCCATCTGTTGGTCAACTCAAGCTAAAGCCATCTTGGGTGCTGCAGCAGGACAATGACCCAAAACACACCAGCAAATCCACCTCTGAATGGCTGAAGAAAAACTAAATGAAGACTTTTGAGTGGCCTAGTTAAAGTCCTGACCTGAATCCCATGGAGATGCTGTGGCATGACCTTAAGAAGGCGCTTCATGCTAGAAAAGCCTCAAATAAAGCTGAATGACAACAATTGTGCAAAGAGGAGTGGGCCAAAATTCCTCCAGAGCGTGTAAAAGACTTGTTGCAAGTTATGGCAAACGTTTGATTGCACTGCCACCTTGACTGCAAAGAATGTACGAAATCAGGAAAGTTGCAGTCATACGTGTATTAAAACAAAGACTCAACAAACAAACTAAAATAGTGCACGGGACCAAGGATGGAAGGGTAATTGGGTCCAAGCCTTCTACATCAGAATTGCTTGCATCTGCCTTTGCCATAACTCAATTACTTATGGTAATGTTTTACGGAATGTGTTTACTCTTAGCTTAGCTGGCTCTTATGCACCAATTGGGATCCCACATACATTCAATCATACTGTATTAATGCGTGCTCAAGAGGATCTTTGCAGGGCTCCAACAGCAAGGTAATCTTGTAAAAAGGTGATAAAGGGGTTTAAAATGTTCTCTTGTTGGCAGCAAGTTTGTACAATAAGATTACCTTGAGCTTTGCGGTGAGAGAGACATTCTATATATTCATCACAGCAACCCACTGACTGGTGATTTACCATCACGTGCCAAGTGTCTGACACCAGTTTAGTCATCACATTGCTGAGCACACAACTGAGTTAAACCATAATGTCATTTTCTGCTGCTTGAAGGCTGTCCCCACCCTGAGGTCGGAGAGGAGGGGGAAGCGTATCTCGCCCTGTCACCACCGGGCTGAGGGTGTGTCAACATGCGGTTGCACACTGGCGGTAACACACCTTTTTATAGATGCACATGTCGCACACCTCCGAGACACAGTCCATTGTGTGCAAATGTAATGCTATAGTGATAATGACTGATTTACTGGAACCACATTCAGGTGTCAAATTTATAGCCGTTGTAATGGTACAAAACAACAAAAAGCAAGCACACATTTCTTTTGGAGAACATGGAGGACTGAACAAACCTTTTGTAATAGGCTTACTAACTAAAAGACTAACACAGCACAATTGCTAATGCTCGTAGCACAAAGCAAGAAGAGAAAAAGTGGCTTCATTTTGAGCATGTTGGGGGGCGGATTATGTAATTGCCACTTGAATAAATAATATCAAAATGCGGTGCTTTAGCAGCATCCCAAAAACGTGCCATCAAATGAGCACTAATTAATAAAGCAATAATGAATAAAAATTAATAAATGTTTATTTCTGTGTATATATATATTTAGAAAATATATAATATAATTGAATTATGTATTTAACAATTATTAAAATGTTTATTTATGGTCAAATTATTATTATTTCTCATCTATTCCTTTCTGCTTATGCCGATACAAAATGTCAACTAGTATTATGATTTGGCTTGAAAACACTTATTCATTCATTCATTTTCTTTGCCGCTTATCCTCATTAGGGTGGCAGGGATGCTGGAGCCTATCCCAGCTGGCTTTGGGCTGGAGGAGGGGTACACCCTGGACTGGTTGCCAGCCAATCGCAGGGCACATATAGACAAACAAACATTCATACCTATGGACAATTTAGAGTGGCCAATTAACCTAACATGCATGTTTTTGGAATGTGGGAGGAAACCTAAACATGCACGGGAAGAACATGCAAACTCCACACAGAGATGCCCAACGGAGATTCAAACCCAGAACCTCCTGACTGTGAGCCCACTCATCCACCGTGCGGCCTGAAAACACTTATCTTGATGGAAAGAGTCATTTTCCATGACATTTTCTGACTCTCGTGGCCCAAGTCTCATTTGAAAGAAGGTAAAATAATCTTTATTTGTGAAAAGTGGACTATATAATAAAAGATAAATTAACTGCATTTCAAAGTATTTATTTTCTGAGAAATGTCCATATTTTTTCAAACGCAAAGGACATGCTGAAAGTTAAAATACAGGAAATTTGCGGGGCACAGTTCAAGTGGGAGGGAGGCGGTAAAGACGGGCCAAACACGCAAGTTTCCCCGGCAGAACGGGAGGCCTGACAGGTATGACTCAACTCCACTAAAGAACCGAGGAAGTTAACCCGGACAAGGATACGCTGTAAATATACGCACTCAGATCAACTTTAGTTACTTTTAGAGCAGAAAAAAATAATTTGGCTCTTTTCATTGGCCTCAGTAGAGAGCTGGATGGAAAGCGATAACAATTGAGTTGTGCTTGGGCTATAATTGGCTCATAAAACACGTTTACCTCCCTGGTGCTTTGTGTTACTAATGTACAAGGTGCATGGGAGAAATAGTAACATATCCTTACCGAAATGACCCGTTTAAGCTCAAAGTTAAATCTATTTGCAGACTTTTCTCTCACTCGCTCATCTTTGCCCGCCAACAGAACTCTTGGTGGATTTAAATGGTTACAATTGGGGGCACACATCTGGTAGTAGTTTAAGAGCAATACATGCGGGCCTTGGCGCCAAATGGCACCGAAGCAGCTCCAAATGCCCAACTCTCCTGTTTCACTTCGCCCGTCAATAGAGACATGACGATGGACTCGTTGGATGTGCACCTTAATTGGAGGGAGGGGTGGAGAATTTGCTGACCAAGTTGTTGTCTGTTAGACTTTGTAAGCCGCCTCGTTCTCTTGAATCATCCCTCGGCAGCAAACTACGCGGCTTCTTTTACATGTCGTTTTCTCCGGGTACCCCGGAGGTTGCCCTGCGATTGGCTGGCGACCAGTCCAGGGTGTGCCCCGCCTCCCGCCCAAAGCCGGCTGGGATAGGCTCCAGCATACCCGCCACCCTAGTGAGGATAAGCGGCATAGAAAATAATGGCCGGATGATGTAGGTACACAAAAAATTTGACTTGACTTTGTTTGAACTATTGTTTATGACAAGGGAATCATTTTATTTTGATGTTTTTCCATTGTCTTTCATTTTTGTATGAATGAAATAGTTCACAAATAAGTGTGTTGATACACATTTTTTGTCCGCCAAAAATCTCTGTCCTGTTTCATGTTGGTAAGGCACAATCATTTAATACCCTTTACGAAGGGTTGCATTTACAATCTGCTATTTTGGGTGGAAACGTTTCCAAATGACCACGCTGCGATTCTAAACACAAGGATTTTTGCAAAAGGGCTGACATAGAATCTTTACCTGATCCTTATCCTCACCAAAACTACCACAGTGTATGAGTTGTGGCATGCCCTTCCCAGATGAAGCCGATGTTTGGAGGATAAAATGAAGTGTTTGATGCCATCTCCAGCCGTGCAAACGCTCCGTCCTTGTGGGCACAACACCGCGTGACCAGCACCGCTTTCTATCCTATGGCAAAATAAGAGGGAAAAAGCCTCACTCCTTTCAAGTTTCCACATAATGAAAGTGTCTGAAACTAAAAATAGTGTAACATACCTAGATTAGACCCACATACGTCGCTTCATCAACCTTGGTTTCTAATTTTCCTGAGACGAGATCCCAGTTAAAACTTCTCCAATGGGATCCCAATAGAAATTTTCAGTAAATCGAGGACAAAATATTGCTGAATCAGCTCTGAATAAAAATGTGACAAACTGCAGAGAGCAGCAAAAACAACCTTCGCTGCGGCGAAGGCCCAGAGCAATCACTGCGTGGCCACTTGTTGCTGTTTTTCCAATGCGGATGGAGTGGGAAGGCATGACGGGTGGCTTGGCATTCGTCGGGGTGAGGAATGGGAAAATGCTGGGAGTTCTCTGACCACAAATTGTCGCAGGTCTGTTATTATGGGTAAGTTCAGCACTAGCAAGCAGCTACATGGCCTGATGGGCTTACACAATGGTCTTTTTCTATATAAAGCTCCAGCCTCCTCGTCCTGTTGGTCGCGCATCTTTGGCGCGAGCGCCGATATGAGCTGGGAAAGTTGGAACTTGCCATGACTCGACCACATTTATATAAAGAACAAAGATGTCGACCCTTTTAATACAAACGTTAAATTGGATACATTACACCATCATAAATGTGACTCACTTTATTAGCACCCAATTAAATATTATACTGTGGCCTCTTCTGGGCTGAAATATTGCAACTTCTTGTCTAGACATTTTTATACAGTTTGATGAGCAAGTACATGAAATGAAAAAAAAATATATGTTTACAAAAAGTATAGACACTTGAAGTTTTACACTTGTTTAAGCAAATTTAGTTTGCGAAGCAGTGATGGGTCGTTCAGAAAGGAAAGTGTGATGGAAACTGGCTCTTTTAAATGAAGGAGCTTTTTTCTTGGCGTTTTTCCAGTTGAAGCCGCACGTGATTGGTCAAAATGTGTAGTGCCGTGTGTGTTGACACCGNCCAGTCCAGAGGTACTGTTCCCGACTTCCATGCAATGTTGTAGAGGCGTGTCAACCAACACAGTCCCCCAGCATCCAGAGCCTTGAGGAATTCAGGGCGGAACTCGTCTATCCCCGGAGCCTTGCCATTGGAGTGTTTTTTAACTACCCCAATTACCTCAGCCACGGTGATAGAACTGTCCACGTACATACCCTCAGACTCTGCTTCCTCTACGGAAGGCATGTCAGTGGGATTGAGAAGGGCCTCAAAGTATTCCTTCCACCGACCAACTATATCCACAGTCGAGGTCAGCAAGCCCCCGTCCGCACTGTAGACAGTGTGAACTGGGGGCTGCTTCCCCTTTCTGAGGTGTCGGACGGTTTTTCCAGAACCTCTTCGAGGGCGACCGAAAGTCGTACTCCATAGCCTCACCGAACTCCTCCCACACCTGAGTTTTTGCCTTGACCACCGCTGAAGCTGCGTGCCGCTTGGCCTGCCGGTAGAGTCTTTCTTTCCGTCTATTTGGAGACAACAGACGTGGAAAACAAGACAAGCACGCACATGCCGACACAGTGGTACCTTGGCTTGGAGCGCATTAATACGCGGACAACATTTTGCTTTAGTACATGACTTACGAGCGTACAAACATCTTAAAGCCCTATCCAGACAAAGACGACCTGGGGCCTAAAGGAAAATTACTTTAGCAAACGTGCGCATCATCCATACAAGACTGCCTTTTCAGGGTATGTAAACAAACCCTTATGAAACCGGGTCCCAGAGTGGAAAAATCCATAGCTTCTATGAAAACGCTTGCATCATAGCTCCACCCCTTTACGGACATGCATGTGCTAAAACTGCAAACACGTAAACAACAAGGGCGCCGTACATTGTTTTGTTTTTGTTTACAACCCTAATGAGGATAAGCAGCCTAGAATTATGTAGAGTACCGTACATTAGTACAAATTCGAAATCCGGAATCTGAGCTCCTCCACCACTCTCCTACACCTCCACCAACATCTCCATCTGCTCTTCGAGGTAAAGTCCACTTTAGAAGACATGATTATTTCTTTACACTTTTTTAAATTATGTTTTAGTATAAGTTTCTTACACATTATTGAGTGTGGAGAAACATCATTCTCATTCAAAAGAATGTGGTTTTTGAGGGCACCGGAACCAATTAATGGCATTTACGTTCTACCTTATGGGAACATTTTTTCTGACATACAAGTAAATCGATTTACAAGCTAGATCTGGGAACGAATTAAACTCGTAAGTCAAGGTACCACTGTATATGGAGGGCGGCAAAAAAGAAAATTTTCATTTATTGTGTTATTTTTGTTTTTTTGGCATCGCAAGTGACCAATGTCAAACAATAGATTCACAGTTTGAATGTCTTCTCATGGCTTATATTTGTATTTTAGTTCATTTAGCCATTTTTGTGCATGAAAATGCTGAATCTAGGCAAGAAATACACACAATCTACTGAAATATGCATACTCTTGCGATCTACTGTCTTTAAAGGAAGATACTCTTTAGTTAATAGTCAGGACGGAAGTTGCAACGAGCTTGGCACGCAATAGGAGCATTTCTTTTTCACCAAATACAACCTAGTGTTTTTTGTATGAATGGTCGTGCAACACAATATATTGCTGCACTCTACTGACATTGGGCTCCTTTCAAGAAGTTCTGATTGACTGGCGACCAGTCCAGGGTGTACCTTGCCTCCCGCCCAAAGTCAGAGATAGGCTCCAGCATACCCGCCCCACCCTAATGAGGATAAGCGGCATAGAACATGGATGGATGGATTGTTCATGTTTACCAAGGCATGGCCCACTGAATTATGTTGAGTGTCAGGTTGAAGGTGTGGATATAAGCATTTATTTTCACAGTCACAATATAGTAAAAACAGCGTGCAAAACATCTTCCAGAAACCACGAAGTAGCTTGCAAACGACTGTAAATACTATGAACATATTTTTCGCACTTTTGTGAACTGTTAGGGTTGACAACAGACTGGTTTTACTAAATGTCGTTTTAGTTTGCAATGTAATGAACCCTGAGACTCCTCTTTCCTCGCCTGTTTCTCACTGCTGAAGCCAGCCATTGTTTGAGGCCAAGATAACATTATTGGTGCTTGATGGGAGAGTTACCGCTGGATTGACACCAGCTGTTCAAGCAGCCATGCTTTACGGATTGGATCACTTTTCACAATTACACTGGGTTTCGTCTGACATTATTTATTTGACTCTGATATGAAGCTATGCATGCAATGTGATTCTCGGCCCAGAACTGCATTCAAGCGGTGTGGAGCCTGTCAGACGAGAGTGAAGAGAGTCATCAAAAGTGCTCAAAGACTTGGTTTGGAATTTCCTGTACAGGATTTAAAAGGGGAATTTAGACAGCCTCCAAATTCCACAAGCGAAGAAAACAATGCTTTTCATTGTTGGTTTGGTTGCCAGACCACCCTCTGAAACTTTGGTGCACATTGCCAATAGTGTTGAAATGTAACACTCGAGAACACTCATTATTTGGCTGCTCCATAGAAAGTAGATCATTTGTCTTAAGAGTTTGGGTGTGCAGGGAAAGGCTCACAAACTCACTTTCAGCAGGGAGGAAAAAGGTCTTTTGACATGACTGCAACCTTAAATGACCTCATTTTGCAGCTTTTTTTAAAAAAGTGTATTAAACATGTGGAACAAAGTGAAAGTTGCAATAAATTAGGGCTGTCAAAGTTAACATGTTAACAGAGGTTTAATTTAACAGCACTAATTTATAGCACCCTGGTGCTACAAGCAGGAACAAATATTGAGCAGAAGTGGAGAAAAAAAGGTTATATTGATTATTAAATTTAGCTTCAAAGACCTTGTAGACAACAAGACAGTCACTGGGTTTGGAATTGTCTATATTGTTGTCCACTTACCAGAGGGAAGAGGACAGGTACTGAAGCACTGCTTGTATTTTTTCATTGACATTTTGCAGTGGTAGTGATTTTTTTGGCTTGGAACTGCAAGCTAAAATTTGGATACTGGCTGCTAGTTAACAACAGGCATAGCTGAGGACAGATGCGCAGGGACTTCTGTCAATTCAGAGCTAGCAGCGCTGGCATTATCTAGCATTTGCCTTGCACTAGCTAGCCATCAACACATCAGTAAAACATACATGCATTATAGCCTTTTAATTTATCTTATTTATTATGTGTTGTATAAAGCTATGACAGGAACAACATCAACATCTGTTTACCATCCCTACTTATTATAGATAAAAACTTATTTTTATCTGTGATTAAATGCGATTATTTGAATTAACTGCAGATAAATTGTGATTAAATAATTTTACTGACAATAAATTGTGAATAAATACAATAAGTATTTTCCTCTGTGTAATTCTAAGGGGTGTCTTAGAATTGTCGACTAATAGACGATTTGATTTGGAGGAGTCTGATCCAAATATTAAACTCGTCATTTTAACATATAAGAATGTTATCCGATTAAGATTGTACCATTCCGACTATATGGGGTGTGCCCACGGCTGCTTCTGAGCATAGATTTGGCCAAAGAAGGTCTTTGTTTATGTTATAAGTAGTCCATTTTGATACAGAAATAGCTTAGTTTGTGCTAAATAATAATTAAAAAAAAAAGTAGTTGGTTAGCTATGTCGAAGGAATCCCCAGTAATTATAACAGGTATATTTGTTGAATAAAAAACTCAGTAACAATGTATAAATATTAAACAAAAAAAAATGCATCTGTCCAACAAAAAAATGATTACCAAAAATTGATATTCTTGAAACACAAACACTCACACAGCTCAGAAATGTGCAACACTTACATACGACTTAGAAAAAATACCAGAAGACACACAATAGATGCACTGTTGGCACTCACACAAGCTTAACTCTCACTTCTATACAAACGTTTGTCATTTTTGTCAATAATCTGAGGTCACACAAAAACCCGAACATACAAAAGTTGAACACATTTTTTCCATGAGAAATAATATAAATCCAATTGATTTCTTCCAGACACCCACAAATATTACCTCAAAACACATTTTATAGAGAATAATTATCGTCTTACAGTGAGAAAATGGTGCATGATACGTATAAATAACAGATGAAATGGCTAAATTAACATGACATGGAATTAACATGACTTTTACCGAAGACGGGGCCCCACTACTGTGTTAGATGACAATCCTATGTTAACAGACGCTACCTTCATACTTTGCTACGAGTTCTCACCCTCTTAAATAAAGTGTAACCATCCTAAATTTTAAAAGCACAGATTTCTCGAACACTCACAAACACGTATTGAGCCTGAATGCCTCATCAGGGCGCTGTCCAGTGGCTGAAAGGAGGGATAAAAGAGGCAGATACAGACCTACTCGTTGTTGTATGTGTGTGTTCAATGAACAAAAAAAGAAACATCCACACACACACGATAAAGATGATAACCTGTCCATAGCAGGGGTGGGCAAACATTTTCCCTCGCGAGCCACATTGGGTTCAAAAATTTGGCAGAGTGGCGGGCCGCCTACACAGTATATACATATATATAGGTGGCATCAAGCTTTAGAACATGCTTGCTAACGGTGCAATGAAACAAAGACAGCGCATCCACAGCAAATTAGCGCATTACGTGACTCAACAACTACAGTAAGTGCTAAACATGACACATACAGTGGTGTGAAAAACTATTTGCCCCCTTCCTGAGTTTTATTCTTTTGCATGTTTGTCACACAAAATGTTTCTGATCATCAAACACATTTGAATATTAGTCAAAGATAACACAAGTAAACACAAAATGCAGTTTTTAAATGAATGTTTTTATTATTTAGGGAGAAAAAAATCCAAAGCCACATAGCCCTGTGTGAAAAAGTCATTGCCCCTGCACCTAATAACTGCTTGGGCAGCCTTAGCAGCAATAACTGCAATCAAACGTTTGCCATAACTTGCAACAAGTCTTTTACACGCTCTGGAGGAATTTTGGCCCCCTCATCTTTGCACAATTGTTGTCATTCAGCTTTATTTGAGGCTTTTCTAGCATGAAGCGCCTTCTTAAGGTCATGCCACAGCATCTCCATGGGATTCAGGTCAGGACTTTGACTAGGCAAAGTCTTCATTTGGTTTTTCTTCAGCCATTCAGAGGTGGATTTGCTGGTGTGTTTTGGGTCATTGTCCTGCTGCAGCACCCAAGATGGCTTTAGCTTGAGTTGACCAACAGATGGCCGGACCTTCTCCTTCAGGATTTTTTGCTAGACAGTAGAATTCATGCTTCCATCTATCCCAGCATGCCTTTCAAGTCCTGAAGCAGCAAAACAAGCCCAGACCATCACACTACCACCACCATATTTGACTGTTGCTATGAAATGCTGTGTTACTTTTACGCCAGATGTAACGGGACACGCACCCTCCAAAAAGTTCTACTTTGGTCTCGTCAGTCCACAAGATCTTTTCCCAAAAGTCTTGGCTGTCATCATTTTGTGTTCAATGATGTTATCTTTGACTAATAGTTTACTTTTTTTTATGAGCACAAACATTTAAGTGTGACAAAAAGTCAGAAAGGGGGCAAAGAGTTTTTCACACCACTGTAGCTTAAAATGGTTATCACCAGTAGGCAGGTTACTTTGTGTGTCGTGTGTTGACGTGTTGGGTTGTTTGCATGGCTTTTTTGTCCAAGGTACAGATTGCATCTCACTATTTTGGTCAACAGCACTGCAAGCCACGTTGCCGGCTACTTTCTGATTAAGACACCTGGTTGGCCTGACGTGGCGGGTTTATAGTGTCTCAACTCTAACAGAACCACTATCCATTCTTCACTGAGTCACCAATGAGTGGCTGCTTTGTTTGGGCCCCCGATTACAAAAGAAGCATGAGCTTCATGTTTCAGAAAGAGAGGCATTAATCATCCACTTTTTTGGTCATAAACAAACCTTTTGGGAGGCAAACAACAGTCGCAGTGGTTGCCCACACAGCTCTTTTCATTGCCCACAACATTTCCATGTAGATGAGGGAAAGCACGGGTGGATGTACCGAGTGACACGCAAGGCAACACCGCATGTAGATTTACTGCAGGTCTGTTGCCTTTGAGGTGAAGACACCCCCAGAGACGTCCCGTTGTGCGGCTATTAAGATTAATAGTGGTAGTATTTACAAGGCACGCATTTCACCCAAGCCGCCCCGTGCCAAACCACCAGAACACAGCAGGCTGAGGAAGAGGAAGCAGTGATTGAGTGAGAAAACGCCTTTCTGCAAGGCATTTCTACTTTTCAAATGTTACGTTTTGTTACAATGGTGGTGACAGATGGTTTACTGAGGGATCTTCACAGTTCTTAGCCAACAAAGCTTCATGAGAAATTCATAAAAAACATTTCTGAGGTACTTTTCTGTGCCAGTCCGGCCATCTATTCCCTTTTTTTTTGGCCTGACAATTAGAATCGCTCACTCAAAAACCCGACACATAACACTAACCAGTTCCTCAAATGCTACTTTTAAAAGTTCACTTTGCTGCCTTCATTCTCTCCCACACACAATTAGGCAACCCACCTCTATTTCATCACCGGAATTTGCTCCATGTTAAAAGCTTCCATCTTCAAGAGCCCTAACATGGCTAATTATGATGCATCACACTGGTGGTGTCTGACCGTCAGTGTCACTTCCTGTCATTCATCTCAATTAACATCCATTATACCCATTTTATTCCTTCAGATTGAAAATGTCTCATATATGGCTTGTAGCTGGAGGAAACAGAAGTTGTTGTATTTTTTTTAATAACGTAGGAATAGACAGAATGTATTTTACTTGTGATATTTTATCAATGATTAAGTATCCAATTATTTAACAACTCTTTTGGTATTTGATTGATAGCTTTTATATTTAGAGTCATTTATTTCCTCTGACTTCAGCCTCCCAAATGGGAATATTTCCCCAATGTTTCTATTTGTTTCTTTAGTAACCATGAAAGCAGACCTATCATCAGCTTTGACTTGGGGAAACAGTGATCAACGTGTTTCCATCTTTTCTGATACGGACCAAAACCACTGTTTGTGTTTGGCCACTCCTGCCCCCAAACAAACCAAATCAATATTAACCTAAGGGCAACCCATTTGTGGGTGGTGGCACATTTAAAAAATATAATTTAACAAGAAAAAAATAATCAGCAAAACTGGAAAAATCAGCAGTCATTTTACAGGAATAAGTGTATTATATAATATATAGCATTAAGCAAAATACGTTGCAATCTAAAAAGAAAAAGCTGTATTTTTATGTGAATAACTTAATACAAGGAAACATTTAATTTTAGTAACAAAGCTAGAATATTAATATTATCTTTTAAAGTCATAATATTTCTTGGGAAAATTTGTTTGCGGAAAAAGCTGTAATATTGAAATAATAAAGTCAAAATAATAAACATAAACATTAAACATAATTTTACATGAATAAAGTCAAAATATTAAGACAAAAAAGTAATTTTCCAAAGAGAAAAAAGTTGCAATGTTAAGGGAATGAACTCATATTATGAAGATAAATAATGTAATGTGTTTTTTGCGTACAGTGCTTTGTGGCGCCTACCAGAGGGGAGGAGTTTGTGTCCGGGGTGTGAGGGGTCTGCAGTGATGTTCCTGGCCCTGGGCAGGTCACATTTGGAGGGAAGGTTAGCTCCAATTATTTTTCAGCAGATTTGATGGTCCTCTGTAGCCTGTTCCTGTACTGTTTGGTTGCAGACCCAAACCAGACAGTGATGGTTTGATTGAATGGTTGCAGTGTATAACTGGATCAGCAGCTCCTGGGGAAGATAGAACTTCTTGAGTTGTCCTAGGAAGTACAACCTCTGCTTGGCCTTTTTCTGTACAGTGTCTATGTGGGAGGACCACTTCAGGGCCTGAGAGATTGTGGTTCCCAGAAACCTGAAGGTGTCCACATTAGACAATATGTTATTGAGGACTGTGTGTGGGTGGGGGTTCTCCTGAAGTCCATTGTCATCACCACAATCTCGAGCGGATTCAGCTCGGTCATTAGCGTAGAACGAGAAGAAGGGTGGAGAGAGAACATACCGTTGGGGGGTGTCGGTGCTGGTGGTCCGGGTGCTGGATGTGATGCTTCCCAGCCTCACCGCTGGGCCTTGTCTGTCAAAAATCTGGTGATCCACTGACAGGTGGAGGCTGGCACACCTTCTGGTGGAGGATGTCAGGGATGATGCCATTGAACGCTGAGCTGGAATCCACAAACAGGATCCTTGCATTGGTCCCTCGGGAGCCGAGGTGATGCATGTTGTAGTGCAGTCCCATGTTGACGGCATCATTCACCGACCTGCAGGCAAACTGCAGAGGGTCCAGCAGGGGGCCTGTGATGGCATTTAAACAATCAAATTGACAATCAAATTGACTTTCCTTATGGTTTTTTAAATACAAATGAAAAAAATGTGTAATTTGCATGGCAGTGTTTACAAAAAAACACTATTTTACTGACGTTGTGTTGTTTGTGTTGACCCGGGTCAAGGGTCACACAAGTCCCCTGTGTTTATATCACTCTCGGGGGTTGCCTGTTAAATGACGCATTAAAGTCATCAAGATTTTGGGAATCGAGTCGTAAATTGACGACAATAATATTCTATATTTATGAGCAAAGATTGTCATATCACGAGAGTACAGACGTAACTTTACGGGAATAACAGTCGTAACCCTATTTTACAGAATAAGCCTTGCCCGAGACCGCTATGGACCGGAGAGCCGTGTGTGGAGGGGCGGGGTATTAGAGCGTAGCGGCTAGATGATGCTGTCCCAAGCCAACCTGGTTGTGACCAACTTGCCACAATGTGTGTATTAATTTGCATGACAGTCTTGAGTTTGTTCCCTTCTATGCCTTAGTTCCAGTTTCCCAGTCCCTTATATTGATTGTTTTCTTTGGTTGGTCTACCACAGCTGTTGCTAATTTGAGTTTAATTTCTATGTAGTTCAGGTGCGTTCTTGGCTCATTTGTTGGAGCATTGTTATTTGTTGTCATTCGTTGATGTCGCTGCACGGTGGCAAATATAATTAAAAAACACAATGCAGAGACGAAACCGTGACACAACTGCTCTGTTTTGTTGTCCCGTTATAAATAAAAGTCTGTCCGAAGCCAGAGGGAAGTTCCACTCCCCACTGAAGAACTATGCTGTAGTTTCCCTCGCACACATATGACACAATGACACGTAAAATTACCACTTTTATTCTCGTGAATTTACGACTTTAAATCTCCAAATCTTAAATTATAGGGACAACTAATTGTATTATTTATTATTTCATTTATTGCTTGATTTGTTTTTGTTTTTTAACTCCGCTCTGTTTGGCCCTACAAATTTGTTGTCAAATATGTAATAAAAAAGTCTAAAAGTGAATAACTCTAGTTTTTAAACTTTGAATCTGCAAAAGTGGCCTAATTAAAACATGTATGACTTGACACAACTTGCAGGGAAAAGGGGGGGACTCGACCTGACTCGCTTGTAACTCGAAGGTAAGGACTTGGTGCTTACTTGTGACTCGTGCATGAGTGACTTACTCCCACCTCTGCAGCCTACCTCCAGAACATGCACTGGAGCCTCACTCACATCTTGTACCCTTTGGAGGAGCAGAGGTGGAGGGCCACAGTGAAGGCAGCACACGAAGGATCTCAAGAGCCTGTTCGGCTGTACGAGAAAATATGATTTACTTACTCAAAACAGATGAAAAGTACACAACAATACAATGCTTTGGGAAAAAATACATTTTTACCAAGTGACAGGAAGGCGATCATAGATTGAAAAAAGAATGACAAGACACTAGCGCGTGTACTTGACAATTAACATGCCTGACGATTACCCTAAACCCTGATCACAAAAAATACTAACAAACTTCTTACCTTTATCCGTTCCCATTGGGGGTTTCAGCGTCTTTTCCATACAAAAAGCTGCACCTTCTGGCAGAATTCCTGTCATCGTCCTTTCAGTTCATTGAAAGTTGTTATTATCCGTGTCCAAAATGCGTTGAAGCTCCTCCATAACCTATAAATATTTAATATGCCATTACTGGCATTTCAAGCACTCAAGAAGAATAAACCTACATCAAACATTGTGTATCATTGGTATAACCATGCACAAACAGTAATGACATGCATGTCCGATGCCCTTAAAACAAGGATAGGCTTCTAGAAGCCTCAGAACCTTTTAAATCAATGAATGCCCTTCTGGCTACAAATTCTAAATCCAGGAGATGAGTGACATTCTGGTGGTTTGGATTTTTTCTTTTATACAAAGTTTGTAGGATCTTGTAGTGTTTGGCTGAGGTTCCAGGACTGTCAGTACCTGGACTGTCAATACCTGAAATACCATCCATTTTCTTCCGCTTATCCGAGGTCGGGTCGCGGGGACAGCAGCCTAAGCAGGGAAGCCGCGGACGTCCCCCGGCCACTTCGTCCAGCTCTTCCCAGCGGATGCCGAGGCGTTCCCAGGCCAGCTGAGAAACATAGTCTCTCCAAACGTGTCCTCGGTCTTCCCCGAGGCCTCCTACCGGTTGGACGTGCCCTGAACACCTCCCCAGAAAAGGCGTCCGGGAGGCATCCTAACCAGATGTCCAAGCCACCTCATCTGACTCTCAATGCGGAGGAGCAGCAGTTCTACTCCGAGTCTCTCCCGGATGACGGAGCTTCTCACCCTATCTCTAAGGGAGAGCCCAGCCACCCTGCGGAGAAAACTCACTTCGGCCGCTTGTACCCGCGATCTTGTCCTTTCGGTCCCTACCCAAAGCTCATGACCATAGGTGAGGGTAGGAACGTAGATCGACCGGTAAATCGAGAGCTTTGCCTTTCGGCTCAGCTCTCTCTTCACCACGACAGACCGGTGCAGAGTCCGCATCACTGCAGACGCCGCACCGATCCGCCTGTCCATCTCGCGTTCCATCCTTCCATCACTCGTGAAAAAGACCCCGAGGTACTTAAACTCCTCCACTAGTGGCAGGACATCATCCCCGACCCGGAGATGGCACTCCACCCTTTTTCGGGCGAGAACCATGGACTCAGATTTGGAGGTGCTGATTCTCATCCCAGCCGTTTCACACTCAGCTACGAACCGATCCAGTGAGAGTTGAAGGTCACTGCTCGATGAAGCCAGCAGGACCACATCATCTGCAAATAGCAGAGACCAAATCCTGCAGCCACCAAACTGAAACCCCTCAACGCCCTGGCTGCACCTAGAAATTCTGTCCATGAAATTAATGAACAGAATCGGTGACAAAGGGCAGCCCTGGCGGAGTCCAACTCTCACTGGAAATGGGTCCGACTTATTGCCGGCAATGCGAACCAAACTCTGACACCGGTCATACAAGTAACGGACCGCCTGGATTAGTCGGTCCGATACTTCATATTCCCGGAGCACTCCCCACGTTCCCAGCAGACCCTCACAATGCGTTTGGATCTGCCAGGTCTGACCGGCATTCTCCCCCACCATCGGAACCTGCCCACCACCAGGTGTTGATCAGTTGACAGCTCCGCCCCTCCCTTCACCCGAGTGTCCAAAATATGTGGCCGCAAGTCCGAGGACACAACCACAAAGTCCATCAAAAATCATAATTAATATGCCTAACATTAGTTCTTATAATGTTAAATGACAAAATGTGTACAAATCAAAAATAAACATTACACATTAATATTAGTTTACATTTTCAGTATGTTATGATCTTTCAACATACGTAACTCCTGGTCATTTCTGAATTTTTAAGATTTAAATTCTGATTTATTTACATTAACAAAAATACAACATTTTGTTTTATTTTCTGCACAATAAATACTTGAGAACTACTTAATCTGAGATCATGCAATCATACAAAACGGCATTTAGGCACACTAAAACTCCCCTAGAAAGATGTCCACTCATACATACAGTACATGCAGGCACACACACACCTTGCTGGATGAAGTCACTATCAGGACTGGGCAGGAGCGAGTGTTGTTCTTCTAGTAGGATTTGGGATCTTCTTTTTCCCTAATCACACAGAGCAAGATAGACATACTGTCAGGATTTTGGAACCTATAAAATTATGTAATAAATTTAAAACAGCTAAATTTGCCTTAATGAAGGACATGATTTTAAATACTTAACATTTAATGCAGCGTGGCACAGTTTGCACATGCCGCTCAAAACCGGCCGCTTTGGTAGTTCATCAGCGATGCACAAGTATCAGTGCAAATTTGTAAAGACAAAGTTTATACTCACCTCTTTTTGTACTGCATGTACTGCTACTCCCTTCTGTGGACAGATCCAAAGGGATTGTTCAATTACATTAGTCAGTTGCATCAATATCCCTTGACGGCACTTTTTGTCCGAGCTGCAAAAATGACTTGCTTATCTCATTGATCATTTTGTGCAATTTCTGTTTCTGTTTTAGAATAATGTCCATATGTCATTTCAGATTCTCAGAGGTGAACATTTTCTCGATTGTTGAGTCCTCTAACAGTGCAGTGGCAATATTTAAGTTGAGGACAAAAGATGATTTGACAACATTTGCTTGGGCTTTGGGAAAAAGTGGTTAACATTTTTCACACTGTGTCATTTACCACACAACTGATTTATTTTAGTAAATTAAAATAATCGGCTTAATTTACAAACCAACTATCACATGTCTGCACCACACTGTATACCTTTTTGTCAATTGTAGCTCATGCTCTTGCATCTCCCTCACTTATTTTGCACATTTTGGCAGTATTTGCTTTTTTGGTCCTTTCTTGTTGATTGTGCAGTAAATGTTATGTATGATTTTTGGGGGGATGTAACATCCTGCAAGCTTTTCTCTAGATGTGTGAATACAGTGACCCGCAGACAACCTTTCCAAAAAGTACCAAAACCTACTACAATTTTCAACATGAAACTCTGGAATTTCACTTACCCATTTCACTACGCCTTGCCCCCGCAGCATAGCGTACTACAGTACTATTCTCTTTGCCATTGCTGTAATTCCTGGTATTGATCTGTCTGTGTCTATCTGTGTGATTTCCTTTTGCCCTCAGGATTGCAATCACACTAGTCATGGTATTTCGGATGAGCCGGCATCTTAGCTCCTCGGACATTTTGTCGTTCCTCTCTTCGACAACTCAAAGTACTGGTATCGGACTTGCTCCAGTTCGGTGCCAGTGTGCAGCACATATTCTGGAAAGACTAACTTAAGTGTCTTGTGAAAGAGTTGCATTCGCAACAGTGGATGTTTGTCGCATGGGTGACTCATTAATGGAGGTACTGCTCAAGTCATGTTGGCCACAGTCCCGTAAAAATGATTGATAATGAACTACAGTAACACGAGACATGCCTTTTTTTCTGATAAAACACAACATAAAACTCTGCATAAGTACAATCCATTTTATGTTTAGATTATATATTTTACTGCCACTACATACTGTATGTAGGCCTAATTTCAAAATGTGTTCATTTTAAGGTATAGATATTTGCTTAGCTCTACTTGCTGCTGGTTATAAACTGGCCTCCTCTACCACACTATGACAGGCATGCCGGGCAGCTTTTCCACGTAAAAAGTGTTCTGGACCTGGGAACAGATCCCGTAAGTCCTCACGAGACAGAGTGGCCATCATTGCCTCACTCATGTTTGCAGCTGAAAAAACAGCGCGATGAAACGGCGTCCTAGAACTAGGGTTTCTCATGAAAGACATCAACTGCGTCAATGCCACTCAAGTGTGTATGTGCACATTCCCATCTGCATAAACTGCAGAATCTGCCGCAGACCTACAGTATGAATTAGCGACCGCCTCGAGCGCTCATTTGTAGCGAACGTGGGTTCTATGTATTACGTGTCTATGGCACCAAGGTCCTCAAGTTCTGATGCTGTGCACCTGGTGCCTGTACGATGAGGTGTGGGTCTGGACCCCCAGACGCAGAGGTCAAGAGGCAGGTGGGTTTCAGCAGTTCTTTTAATGAGTGAGGTTGGCAACCAAAGGCGGTGGTGAAAAAACTGCACCATGAACGTAAACAAAGCACCCGGTGGAGACAGGGAGCAGACTTCAGTCCCGACTTCCGTGGGGTGTGTGGAATTGTGTGTGGAGTGAGCACAGGGTGTGCAGTATAATTCGTTTTACTACCACGCCAAGCAGACCCACTCGCAGCCTCTTGTGGCTGAAGCGGCCAACCAGGAAGGCTCGACCCAAACATTCCCCAACGAGCATAATTCCGGACCTACGGCTGATGCCGTTGCCACACATTCTTCAGGAAATGACGAAGGCTCCCCATCGTCTGACATCATCACTCGTACGGTAAGTACATTGGAGCACATTAACTTACGAGTTTTTCCGACATACGAGCCGTTACGCGGACACAATTTTGCTTTGGTATTGTACAATTTTGTACATTATGCTGTAAAATACACTAGAAAAACAAATGTACCATAAAATGCGTGATGTCTTTGAACACAACCCCTTACTGCTCATAATAACAGCGCTTATTAAAGAGACTAATCTGACAGAGCATATTCTGTCACGGCTTCGCCTTGATATGGTCTTGTTGTGGTGACGACCGACAGGATGCGGAGAGCAGGACGCCAAGCAGGCCAGGAAAAGGTTTTCTTTGGTGATATTTGCTGCCAAGCAGCGGGAACAGAAACAAATGAGAAGGAAACACCGATGATCCGACGACCGTGACAAGAACACACCTGAACTAAATAGAAATGAACTCAAATCAGCGACAGATGTGACAGACCGGAAACGCAAAGCAGGGAGACACAAACGAACGAAAACAGGAAGAGCTGTCAAAGTAAAAGCGCAGAAACAGGAACTGAGGTATAAAAGGGAACAAAGGCAAAACGGTCACGCAGACTAAAACACGGATCGTGACTGACACATTCAGTTCATTCGGAGCTCTTAATACATACAAATATACATCCTGTCTGTCATTTATTTTCCCATTGTTAAGTCTAAATTGACTAATTCATTTAAAAACTGCAAATGAGTAATGTCATTAAGCGACACGGGGACTTGGCTCAACCAAGGAGTATGACAATGAGGTGTTTGATCAGTTTGAGGACCCGTTTAGTGGAATTGCTTCCACTCATTTACAGGATAAGACCATCAGAAAACTGCTACAACCAGTTGAACCAGAGCTTGTTGTCGCAAAACACACAGTGTGTTATGTGAAACGGGGAGGTTCTCGAGTTCTTACAATCAAAGACCATTGTTTTTCTTATATACCATTGGGGAAAAGTTTAGAGCAGCTGCTGTCACATTCAAGAATCCTCGCCATGATTGACAAGGAGCCGCAACTATGGAAGAAGCTATTTTTTTTATGATTTCATTGACAGAGACATTTTAGGTTGCACCCGCTGTTTGTAAACGTTCCTACAGCGTTGCAGTTGATCTTGGATACAGATGAAATTGAACTATGCAATCCTCTTGGATCTTGGGCAAAAAATCCCAAATTGTTAACGATATATTACACCTTGACCTCACGGTGGCTGAGTGGTTAGCACATTGGCCACACAGTCAGGAGATCTGGAAGACCTGGGTTCAAATCTCTGTTGGGCATCTCTGTGTGGAGTTTGCATGTTCTCCCCGTGCGTGTGTGGGTTTTCTCCGGGTACTCCGCTTTCCTCCCACATTCCAAAAACATGCATGTTAGCTTCATTGGCCGCTCTAAATTGTCCATTAGAGTGTGAATGTTTGTTTGTCTATATGTGCCCTGCGATTGGCTGGTGACCAGTCCAGGGTGTACCCTGCCTTCCGCCCAAAGCCAGCTGGGATAGACTCCAGTATACCTGCGACCCTAATGAGGATAAGCGGTATAGAAAATGAATGAATGAATGAATGTTACACCTTAGGTAACATCAGTCCCAAATACAGGTCAAGACTGGCTGCCATTTGCCTGCTGGCCAAATGATATTTCTCAGTGTGGTATTGATAAGATATTGGAGAGGATTTTGGACAGTGATTTGTTGGTGTGTGATGGCATCCAGGTTGTCACGGCAAGTGGTGAGGGAACAAATTATGGGGCACTCATATGTGTTTGTTTGCGGGGACACTCTAGCTCAGCAGGAAATTGCTGGATCACTTATATAGTCTTGTATTAAGTTTGATGGCAGATTTTGCCTAGAAATGAGAAAAATATACTTGGTAGGATTTTCAGTTTTTGCGGTGTTACAACAGCCTAGTCTATCAACGTGTCCATCAAAACGTGTTATCATGACAGGACTACTGTACGTAGCATTGAGCTGATGTTCTGAATAATGACATCCTTAGGGGTGTTTCATTTTGTGCAGCGGCATACGCGCACGTGCGCCTTATAACACGCATGGCCGCTTTGTACCGTCAAATTCTTGATGTTTCCTTCCATGTAAGCTGGAGATGACTTAAAAGATAACCAACACATCGTTGCACATCTAATATCGCTCTTTACTGATGGACAGATGCCAAGTCACCTTTGGTTGCTTGTTCAGGCTTCTGGTTGGGCAAAGTGTGCATGACAGCCAGTGAGTCTTTTCATGCTTTTTAAAGGAACGACATGCAAATGAGTGTTTTCCATGGCTTTTTTTTGCGGCAGGGATATCATTAATTCGCATCTCTCAGTTCAATTGGGTACATGTGACCGGAAGGGCAACTAAAACTGGCATCTGCTTTCAATTGTGCCATAGAGTTGAAGGTGAATGACTAATGTCAATGGGGATTCCGTGCTGAAAGGGGATAAGATTATACAGAAGGGAAGTGTGCTGTAAATTTGGACATTCACATAGGATATACAGTATATTGCACTCATTAAATATCTTGTCTCTGGCAATAAAATCTGGAGGATCCACAAATATGGACAGAGACGTTGTCAATGTCTAGCGTGAACTGACAGAGATTTCCAACTTTGGGTAATATTGCAGCACCATGTGCCTCATTAGAGGCCGATCTGTGGTCTAGACACTGTGCAGAGTTTAGAGCAGAGCCAAAACAAACGGCAATACGAGCTGGTAATGTCGGGTTGTGTCAGCATACACTTCTAAAAAGATGAATATTCACGCTGACGCACTTCCGGGACTTCGCTCAAGCATAACGATATTTTTTTATGTCCCTCGACCTCAGATTAAGTCATTCAGCCCGTTTTGGGGACATCATCATATTTAAGCCTGAGAAGAAGGAAATTGGACAGTTTTACTTAAGAAAAAAAAATCCCTGCCATAGTAACTTTAGAGAAAATTAGCCCAGGACCAAAAGCAACTGTAAAAATGATCATATATTACAGTATTTGAAATGTAAAAAAAAAAGAGTCATGTTCTTTGTATTCATTTATTGCATGACATTCTTATTATTTTCATTCTGTCTCTTGGCTGCACGTGTGTGTGTGTGTTATTTTTTTTTTTTTTGTCCAATCAGATTTCAGCTCTCATATGTCGCGACAGCATTGTAATCCGCCCAGGGCCTTCAGAATCAAGAGTGCTGGCCTGTGCCACTTAAACTGTTAGCAATTTGCTTGTTTTTCAGATTTCACATTCACCGCACAAGACAAGCTTTCTGGCTTGCTGTGACGTCTGCATTTTTCTTTCCTGTGATTGGTTGATGGCTGTGAGCCTAGGTCTGAACACTCAATGTTACAAATGCACTTGAACGCATCATCACATGAGCAGTGCAGCGCTCAATCGATCTGACACAAAGAAAGGAGACAGTGTTCCGGATGCTTAATAAGTACAAATAAGTGAGTAACTCTTCTATATCATCACAATCGACAAGTTTATTTCAGACACATTTACGGTCCACAGAACATAAAACAGACACATCACCAGCAATACTCAGTAAAAGATGGCTGTCCCTTGCTATATACATTTTATATACGTTTTTTACAAACTAGAAAAGAACCTGACCGAGCGATGTGTCAGCACGGGAAAGGGTTTGTTTGCCACCTCCTATGGATGTATTCCAGACCCGTGCTTATGACTGAGTGATTATTACAATGTCTTTTATTTGGGTTTTTTAAAATGTTTTTGTCATGTTGTTAGATGAATATTGATTCTAAATTGTTGATATTGTAGTGTAGAGGTTTGTAGAAGTTCATACATGTGTGGGAAGAAGGGGTACATGGGTTTCTTGTGTTAGTAATAATGGTGTTCATCTCCAATTTTGTGATGCCACGCATTGTTATATTGTGCTTTGGTATATTATTCAATATTATATTATTGTCCATACTTAATCATTCAACAGAGGTGCATAAAATGATTTTTATCATCGTTTTACTCCTCGTGAATGCTGATCTCCATTCCAGAAGGCTCCAAAGAGAATGACATCATTATATAATAACTCTGTTAGCAATTACTTGATTGATATCAGGGTCTGGCTTCATTTAGTCACACTGAAAATAGATATGAGGTCAGTACATGGGAAAAATTACGTGACAACCGTACACGTGGCATTAAGGGTGTTAACATCACAACATTTTCCATCCATTTTCCATGCCATATAGACTACAATTCACATTAATGGGCAATTTAGAGTCTCCCTTTAGCCTAACATGCATGTTTTTGGGTGGTGGGAGAAAGCCAAAGTAACTCATGCAAACTCCACACACAGACGTTGCAAGTGAGATTCCAACGAGGATATCCAGACTGTGGCACAAAGCTTCGCAACATTTTGCTCAGTGAACATGGGGTTGACATGGATTATAGAAAAGACTCAGCAGCTCATATTTCAGGCACCTCAGGTTTTGTTGCATGAGCTCCATTCCTGATTGGCGTATACATTAATCAAGACTTGCAAACATCTCAACCTGCCAGTTCCATTTCAAAAGCCAAACAGTGTTGTCATCCTTCTTCAGCAGCTGCGTGAAGACTGAGCAGATGCACACAACAGCGGGCAGCTGGGATGCGTCCATGTGTTTACAATTTATCACATCATTTGACAACGTGTGAGTCAAGACAAGCAAGCACATTATTAAAAAAAAAAAAATCAAAACAATGATCATCTGCCGGCTCTAGTTGGGATATTGCAGCTGGATCCTCCACATCTAATCATTGGAACCTTACCCACGTCTGCAGTCCTCCCTATGACTCATAAGCAAAAAGTTTCAAAAAGTTGGGTCATTGTTTACATGTATGATCAGCTTGTGTTTTTTTATACTTCATAACACCAATCTACCTTTTGAAAATCATAACAATCTTAGCCAAAGAATGCAGAATTCACTTCTCATCCCGACTTTGAGACATTGCGACAGGTTTTTCATTAGCCATTCAAAACATGCAAAACCACTCCATTGCACCAAGAATCCCTGAATATAATGAGGCAAAGCATCATAGCGCCCCTCTGAACTGAGGTAATGTCCCGTACGGAAGCATGTGTGTAAAAGGAGAGCCGGATTGGGAGTGATGCAGATCGCTAAGGATTAATGGGTCGGGAATGAGTCTCCCGCCCCATTTTTTACCACCACATATTTGTATTCCGCTTTCCGCCCTCGGGTTCGAACCGCAGAATGAGAATCAAGAGCGAGATGATTCAGCGCAATGTCCAGCGCAACTTTTAATTCCCCAAGGAGTGAGGTTTACCCCACGTACAACCGTGCAGCTGATGTAGCTGGCATCCGTTAGACTCAGACACTGTTCACATGAAACAGAAAACTTTCCTTAACGTTTTCAAAAGTCCATCTAACCACTCGGGCTCATATCAGGAAATAGCCCCGTCCACACGAAAACACAACCCAAAACAATGGCGTACATTTGGCAGTCTGCGTGAAGTGCTGTGATCCTGCCACAGAAGAAGACACAGATCATGCATCGGCTGCAAACTCCAAGAAGATGAAGAAGCAGTCGTTTCGTTTCGGAGTTTTTCTGCACCAGTTGGATGGCGATTGCTTTCTATCTCAGTCTTGCAACTTGTTGGTATGGTCGGCCAAGTTGTAGTTGCACTAGGTGATTCATCTAGAAGCATCTAGTATATGTTATCACTTTGCACAACAGATCCTTTGCTGCGTCCTATGGTGATAAAATCATTTGCCGTAGAAGTGCCAATAAAAGCATTAGCTTATGGCGGAGCTTTTGACGTCATAGTTTTTGTCCATACTAATACTCACTGGAGCTGTTTTAGGATTTATTGTCTCGGGCAATGCCGAATGAAACGATACCAATGTTTGGTGGATTTGGCGAAAACGTTTCCACGTGAACTGCACTATAAACTCATGATGGAGCACTCACTTCCAGGGTATATTCTGTTCTTCTTGTTATAGCAGGGCAGAGGCGTGTGTCCTCGGCTAAGTTCACACTGCAGGGTATGATACCCAATTCTTCAAATCTTCTTATGATCTTTTTATGTAGACGTGACTACATAAAAGCAATGCATTGAGTGAAGAACGCCGCATGTGCACAAAACACAATGTGTAAATAAACATGGCCGAATTTGTGGTCTCGGTCCTGGCAATTTTGGCATTCATCCATCCGGTGTCTATGCCGCTTATCCTCATTAGGTTTGCGGGGTATGCCGGAGCCTATCCCAGCGGAATTTGGGCGAGAGGCAGGGTACAACCCGGACCGGTCGCCAGTCAATCGTAGGGTAGACACACAAGCATTTCACCTATGGGCAATTTAGAGTCGCCAATTATCCTAACATGCATGGAAGGAAAGCGGAGTACCCGGAGAAAACCCACGCACGTAGAGAAAATGCAAACTCCACACAGAGATGCCCAACGGAGATTCGAACCACGGTCTTCCAAATCTCCTGACTGTATGACCAACATGGCAATTTCAAGGATTTTGTGCAACCATTTTCCTAATATAATGATTTTCACCCTAATGAGGATAAGCGGTATTGAAGATGGATGGAGGGATAATGATTTTGGAGATTAAAAGGAAGATTAAGGAAGAACAGGACAAGAAAATCATTCTGGTCATGGTTTGTGGGACACTTACTGCAACAACTGTTCCGAGAAACTTGCGGGTGATGTTTGGGAGCCAGGAGCGGTGGAACACTGACATGAAAAAAACATCTAGATATGAGCCAAAAATTGGAACTGACACTTGTTGGTTTTATCACGGCCATCACATGTTTCCCTCTTTCGTGCCCTGTAGATCATGTTGATGCTGTCTTATGTGAAACGCTGAGACCCACCAGAGTTCAACAACAGTCAAGACATTCTGGACACAAACGTTGTGTTTTTTGCAATGAGTGTTAATCGTCACCACGTTGCACTATAAAGCGATGTCACCAGATCTCATTTACATTCATACAACCAGGTTTTATATAATGCCAGAACCCTCTTAATTCGGTCCTGCTTATATTGTATCACCAACCTGTTCATGGCGAACCATTCATTAGGTCATGGTTCATTATTCCATAACCACCCACTTAAATCAGCAGTCCATGCTTTTTTCAACATATTGTTCAAGACCAAAAGGGTCATTTCTATGAATTAAGTATTGTTGACTTCCAACTTGCTCCCCAAGTAGCAGGAAACTACAGCTACAGCAAAATAAAAGTAAGCAGTGTTAACCTGGAGTCTACGTCATCAACCAACAAAATGCACACATGACATTTTGTTTTCTCTCAAAGCAATATTTGCATGTACAAAAACGTTGTTATTGTTGTAGTCAAAACATACACCCTAATAACTGCAGCGGCTTTGTTCAGACAAGAGTATAAAATAATGTAATGTTGGTGGACGATGGGGCGGGATGACTGCGTGTGCACAAATCCGAACAGAAAAATCTATTTTTAAAAATGCACAAATGGAGGAAAACGATGTCTAGAACCTGTGTAGGTTAAAAAATCCTTTATAGCCAAAGTCAGAAGTAAATTGGTTTCAATTCATATTTCCTTCCGTCGACATAAGCGGACTTTGATTAGCATTTGAGAGAAATCTTTTTATTTTTCTCTTGTGTCTCCTGGTGCAATATTTTCCCTTGCCACTTGCCTTGACCTAAGATCACCCTGTTAAGCTTGACTCATGCCTGTCTGTGGGTTTTGAGGAAACCACAGGCTGAAGGAGATCACAGAGGATCCATTGTGCACTCTTTCTCATTTCTCAAAATGGAACGACTAGTTTCCAAAGCGCGTATGCCGCGAGAGTAAAAGAAGAAACCGCATAAATGTTTTAAAAGCCTTGGTGTCTGTTTGCTCATGCGCAGCCCATGAAGCTTAATTCTAGCTTTTGTCAGGCACCGGCTCTGCTATGGGGGCCAGACATGTATGCAAAAACATTATATGTAACCGATGCAATGTTTTTATGGCCTCTCCCCAAGCTGTTCACCAAAGATTTCAAACAATACATTTCCCTGCCTGCATGACTACATAGAAGCAAAACTGCAAAGGAAAACCATTGAGCTCAGCACATTCTTGAAGTGTCAAGGGTTCAAAATCCGCACTTGGGTATGAGTGCACATGCTTCCAATTAGGTCCGAAGTAGGCAAGAGGAAACAGTTGATTTAGGAATATTACTGAAGAATGACACTAATAATTACCTAAGGGGGCTCTCCCATTCTCAATGCCAAACGCTATTAATTAGCCATGCCAACAGGGACACAGTAAGACTCACAGAAAACAAAAAGGGCTGGACTGATATTTGTTTATTAAATCCCTCTGATGAAATGTTTGTTTCAAAACAAAGGTAAAAAAAGAAAGAAAAAATGAATGATGAAAGAGGACTGTATGTTAAATTCGACCTTATTTTTCACTCTGCCAACCACCGTTGTCGTCCTAAAAGTAATACCACAGTGATCTGGAAGCTGTGACTTTCAAACTTTCAATCGTTTAAATGCAAATAAGGCCTATTGCATGTTAATATACTTTTCAATGCAAAGCCACGTCTAATTAGTTTGCAAATACGTGACTCGGTCTGAATATTTAATCATGCACTTTTATTGCATTACTAATTAAGCCAAATCAGGCTTGTTCAATTGAGGTTGTGGAATCTGGAAAATGGGATTGTTTGCGAACTGGCTGCTACAAAGTTTTCCTGCTTCTACACAGAAATGTATATACATGGGAATTCCCACGGGCTCTGTTGGTTTGAAAATGTTTGCGGCCCGCTAGTATGAACCGCTTAACAGGTATTCAGCTACAGAGTGGGAAGGCTTAACGTTAACTCAACAAGCCAGAAGATCCAGCAAGCAAGATCACCGAGTTCTCAATCCCATTCCACGTCACCGATTGACGGGAGCAGCACTTACTGCAGTTACTACAAGCGCTTTCTCGCATCTTGCAATGGTAATGTTTACTGCTTTGCTCATGCCGGACAGTATAAATTGTGTGTGATTGTTTGTTGTTATGTGATATAAGTTGCAGAACCAGCCAAAAAGTGTGACTTGTGGTCCAGAAAGTTCTTGGATCAACATAGTATGTGCATTTTGCTTTTTCTTATATTATACTGTACTTCTAGTTGTAACTACATATTTTTGATAATATAATAATACCTGTGCAGTGATACAAAGTCAGTACAGAGGTGGGATGCATTCCGGAAAATGGTTATTGTTATGGCACATAAATGGTAGTAACAAAAAAAAAAACAGTGCCGCATTTTGGTGACAAATTTATGTAGACTCAGCCACTTGCAAGTGCTTGAAGGTATTTCTGTGCTAGTACGGCCTTGTAAGTAATACATCATTTGCATATTTTTAAACTTTATTGTCAACCTTAACAACCATCCATCCATCCATCCATTTTCCTCCGCTTATCCAGGTCCGGGTCGCGGGGGGAGCAGCTTCAGTGGGGAAGTCCAGACTTCCCGGTCCACAGCGACCTCTTCCAGCTCCATCGGGAGGACACCGAGGCGTTCCCAGGCCAGCTGTGAGACATAGTCCCTCTAGCATGTCCTAGGTCTTCCCCGGGGCCTTCTCCCGACCGGGCATGCCCGAAACACCTCACCAGGGAGGCGCCCGGGAGGCATCCAAACTAGATGCCCGAGCCACCTCAACTGGCTCCTCTCCATGTGAAGGAGCAGCGGCTCTACTCTGAGCTCCTCCTGGATGGCCGAGCTCCTCACCCTAATCAACCTTAGGGTCAACCTTAACAATCCAACATCAATTACTATTCCTTTTATCTTGCCTCATTGTAAGCATTGTAAAAAAAACTAAATTTGTCCGTTTTTTTGAGCAACAGTTTGGCCACTGTTTCAGTACACAAGTACTGGTTTGGCACCAGTATCGGCGAATATGCAAATGATACTCAACCCTAGCATAGAAGAACGTGCAAGGTAGTTAACTACAGTTCCAAGTTCCAGCCAAAAAAACATTCCTGTAGAGAAGATGGAACACGGATGCTTTCATAGAAGCAGCTTTATCAGAACCGGATTACAAATCCTGAACATTGAAATGCCTTCTGAATTGGCTTCTCACACAAGTTCGAAGCACAGTGCATTCCAGGCCATCTAATGTATACAGTACAGATCCTGCTACTTTCAAACAGACCTAAATTCCTCACACTAACAAGAAGTGTTTAGCATGTTTAACACAAGTGATGACACAGCCGTTGCACAGAAGTTTGTGTAGACCAGGAGAAACCGTGGTGGTGTTTCATAATTGACTGATGCTGAGCATAATCTGCCTATAATTACCATCCAGTGCGCTCACATGGATCATCTCACCGTGAAGAAATGCTTTCCACCTCACATCACACTGTGGATAATAGCAGCATACTGCATATGGAACGGGTGACGGATGAGTCTACAGATGTTGTGATATTATAACCATGATTGTACGATTGCATGTAAACAGACAACCGCTGTGCACTGTGAACAATTTCTGTAGTTAAAGGAGGTTAGTTGTCCCACGACTCAAGTTTGGTCAGGAACTCCTTAAGCTGTAATTCCATAGGGTACCACTTTTCTCCATCCACTTATTATGGAACTACACTGCTTTTAGTTTTGAGCATTCGACTCAATCAGAAACTATTTCCAGTACGTCCTCAGCTGGGTTTTCAAAGCGTGCATAGTCCATGGGTGACGTAAAGCCCTTTCCTATTGTTGCCAAACGATTACTCGCTGGAGGGTCGGCTGGGTCGATTTAGATACAGTACAGAGTATGGGAAATGTGCCTGTGAGGATTAAAGTGAATTAAATCACAATTAAACGTACTGTATTTAACATAGATGAATGTCAAATGGCATTAAAATGGATTTTGCTATACAGTAAGCTCTGGTTCCCTTCCATTCATTTGCACTTTGTCCTACATATTTGTCTATTTCTGAGGAAAAGCATCTCTTCCACTCTCAATTCTTTCCAGATGTGGAATGCCAGAGCTAATCTGTTCTTGCGGGTCTCGGTGAGAAAGGTTTTCAGGCAGTTGGCCCCGAGATTTTAGACATACTGCATGTACGTATTAGGAGAGACAGAAAGGCGTGCGTGGGGTTATTCATTCAAGGTATTCCAGCCGTTGAGAATGAGGCGACAGCATTGGTGCAGCTTCCAGATGCTCCTGCAACTGACAGGTGAAAATGATCAACTAATTCACACAGGAAACATTGCATTTCCTCTAAGTTGAAATGACATTCAAACCCCAAAAAGACCACGAAAGGGATGGAAATATATGAAAGCCGAATATAAAATTTGCATGCACTAGTCGAATCAATACCACCTGAACAGAGAGCGTCTGGAGAAAATGTCTGACTATTCATGCTAAATTGTTGTTTAATAGAGACAACCACGTATGTGAAGAGAGGGGTGATCTTCACCTCCTGTGAGGGACAGAGACGATGAAGGGCAGACTCACACCCAAGGCTTTTTGAATCCGGTAATAAGCATATGGATGACTTGTTTTGGAGACTAATATTTGTCAAACAAATGGGATAATGGACACATAACATCTTAAAGGAGCAATAACAAACCATATTTCCTGGTATATAGAGGGCAGTTCATCATTATACAATACATTTCAAATAAAGTGGCATTTTCTTGGCATTGTTGCAACGAGTTATACCAGAGCTAGAGTTCATATGGCACCTCCATTGGTGATTTACTTACGCCTGCAGGAAATTTTTACTGTTATTTTTAACATTCATTCATTTTCTATACCGCTTATCCACATTAGGGTCACAGGAATGCTGGAGCCTATCCCAGCAGACTTTTGGGCAAGAGGCGGGGTACACCCTGGACTGGTCGGCAGCCAATCGCAGGGCACATATAGACAAACATTCACACTCACATTCATACCTATGGACAATTTAGAGCGGCAAATGAAGCTAAAATGCATGTTTTTGGAGAAAACCGGAGAAAACCCACGCACGCACGGGGAGAACATGCAAACTCCACACAGAGATGCCCAACGGAGATTTGAACCCAGGTCTTCCAGATCTCCTGACTGTGTGGCTAATGTGCTAACCACTCATCCACCGTGCGGCCACTATTTTTAACATGTAACCTCTAATTTGCATGGTCACCAAATTCCAAGTAAATACATTTTTTTAAAACAATACAAATATCACAAAAGAAAAATATTGTAAATAAGTGAAAAATAATACTCCTAATAATAAATTGCAAACAAAGACATCAAGCAATGTAAATAAACAAACAGATGCACACTAATTATACGAATGAGTGACATGTATACGATGCAATAACTAGATACAAAGACTAAATTGAACAATTCTGTATATGAAAGCTGTATAAAATAGTTCACAGGGGCCATTTTCGGCCCACAGCTCATTTTGAATTTAAAAAACAACCCCAAAAGAAACACCAAAAAACAACAGCAGCCAAAATGTGGGAAAAAAATAGCAAGAAATAGCAAACTTGTGTGTGTTGTTTGTTCTGTGTTAATAAGATGCTTTGACAACGCGAAGCGAACAATAGGTTTTCTCTTTAAATACATATAAACTAGCTTTTTTAATGTCAGCTTTTCCCTTTTGGATGTAAGAGTAATAACCTTTTTAAGCGTAATTATATGAAAGGTGATTTTTTTCCCAATTTTTTGTCACCCCCATGGACCATGACACCCTTAGTATTTGCCTATGTTGCCTGATGGGCCTGCCAGTTCTGAGTTATATGCATCTTGACATTTCTGATTGTTACTTTTAAATGCCCACTAAGCTAAGGTCTCAATGGATGCCATGCAATAGCAATAGTTTGACATTTCTGAAGCGTTTTCTGAAGCTTTTGGTTTTACCCCAAACTATACAAGTTTTGGGGCATTTGATTTTTTGTAAGTTCCAGTCTAACTACATGTAGTGGTGAAGGTTTGACAATAATAATAATAATAAACTGTGAAAAAGCATCTAGGCAAGCAATCCGTCACATTTCCTGCTGTGTACAAATGATCAGAACTTTAAAAAAAACCCAAACTGCTAAGACAATATGGCCGGAACAACAGTTGACTACTAGAATTTATTTTTACTTGTACTGACAAAAATCTTTCATAGTACCTCAAAAGGCTTGTGGTGCCGGAAAACACACAGCTTTGACTAACGTTTGCCTTTAAAATGGGAGGCCTCACTGGACACTGAGCTATGTTATTGCAGGATTCTGTCATGGTTGGCGAGGCATTGTATCAAAAAGACACCAGATTGCAGATCATAAAGCATAACAAGCTCATATTTCTGAAAACAGACTGCCACTGTTCTGACAGAGGAGTGAGTGGAAGAAAAATAATGCGATGGATTCCAAGACTCGAGGGCTTGTTATTGTCTCCACTGGGAGTGAAGCAAAAATTGCAGGTCCTGCTGCATCGCATACAAAAACAAATGCAAACACAACAATCAAATGCCGGAAGAAAACCAAGTAAAACATCCAACAGCGTTGTTTTACACTGTCAGCAAATGTCTTGTGCGTATGTGTGGTAGTATGGTGGTTTACAACTGTTTATTATTATTATTACAAATTCCTTTTGGCATCTACTGACTTCAATGGGGAAGCGTAGAGTGGGTTGTTCCACTGCACGAAATTGGAGGGTCATTGGATAAATGCTGGGCTTTGCTCAGCGTCTCTGGGGGACAATAAGGCAGTGGGCTGGCCTGGACGCACGGCTTCTGCATGATAATTGGATGATCTGCCAGAGGCGGAGTGCCTGCTTTGACTGACAGTGAAATGAGCAAATCGGCCATCTTGAAGTATAAACCTCCATCAGAGCATTTTCCAAGTTTTTCATTCCGTTCTTCCGAACACATCCGGAGACTTTACGGCTCCCCAGCGACTTTGTTTTTGTTAAAACACAAAGTAGAATTTGCGTGTAAATAAAACATAATCATGTAGGCCAGAGAACTTGAATGACCAGTAGCCGCTACTGTGCTTACTTTGGAAAGGCGCTATATAAATCAAATCTATTATGATTACAAAAGCTAAAGCTAAAGAGTTGTTTGCTTCTCATAGACTTGGGTTCAATTCCAAAATTATTGCGGCTTAAAGGGCATTTCATTGAGAATTATTTTCATGGCAGTTTTTGAATGTTTTCTTTTGGCATATTCTGTATGTCTTTGGTTATGGATGGTATTTGGTAATAGAATAATTTTAGAGCAAGGTGGCATACTTAGTATTGAATTATAAGGCATTTTTAAAATAAACTTCCAGAATCGGGTGAGTCGTGTCCTGTTTTTTGGTAATCGAATATAGTCACCTGTAAACCCATTTAAAAACAAACAGTACATATCATGACTAAGTCCAAAACTCCACAACTAAGCGTTGGCACTCCGGTGCCAACGGTGCACGCATAGCACGCATAAAATACATGGGAAAAGAAGTCAAGACATTGCAAAAATTAACTTCACGCTATAGTGAATGGTAATGAATCCTACAATTTATTTTGGATTTGTCACGTTTGAGAAACTCCAACATGGCACTCCATTTGTCTTTGCTGAGAAAGAATATGACATTGTCATATGATAAATAAACGTAAATAAACGCAAACCATTACAAAATAATTTGTATTTCCTGTGCTGGCAGAAATGTAACACTTCCTGTATTGTCAACGTATTGCATTTTCATATTGACTGCGTTGTCTGTTGCATATTTCTACTTCCTTTATTCACATTTTCTGCTAATGCTGGTTCTTTAAATGCGAAAAGGGGTCCACTTTTTGCCTGTTGACCTAGAAAAGTCTTCACATCTGCAGATCTCCAAGGTTTTGCAGCTCTCAAGCTGACCTCAACTTGGGAGTTTAGTTCTTTTGCTGAGTGAGCCAGAACTTTTTTTTTTTCTTGGGCACCGACTGCTGCTCACAGCTTTATTTGGAACACGTGCAAATTTGATGCGCGCTTGTGTGATCTTAACGGGGGCCAAACATGTGTTTGATTTAGTTGTGATTAATTAATGCTGTTAAGCGGTTAAAGAGTTAAATAAACTCCACTGACTTCCCTAGTTGCTAGCAGAACTACACTATTTAATAATTGGTGTGTTCATCCACTTGATTAATGAAAGCACGTGAGAAAATCATTTTGCAGTCTAGTGTGACATATCGTGGTCGCTGTTGTATTAAAATGTACAATGTTCCAGAACTTTCCATAGGAAGTAGGGTTCCTTATTTAAAAAATCAAATTTGTATTGTTTGCAACCTTGTAAATATGGTATTAGAGCCCTTCTAGACATAAAATAACACCTTTATACTAAATATTATTACCCAGTATAGTGGACATAATAAGAGAAAAGAATACATGTGAAACATAATAATTTAAATGTGTTCCGGTGATAGGGTAGTTGAGTGACGGGGGGGAAAGGAAGTGACGTCGAGTTCTAGATTATTGTGCCTGTTGTCAGATAATAAACCTGCAATAACAGCCTGTTGTTTTGGCAATCAAGTCTGGTGCTTGTGTGTCTGTTGAGCCATTGTTATGCTTAAAAATGCTTAATTTGGGCAAAACATGTAAAAATGACTTAAATACTCATTTCTGACTAAGAATAGGTCATATTCGACCACAAAACCGCAATGGTTTCATTCATTCATTCATTTTCTATACCGCTTATCCTCATTAGGGTCACGGGGATGCTGGAGCCTATCCCAGCTGACTTTGGGCGGGAGGCGGGGTACACCCTAGACTGGTCGCCAGTCAATTGCAGGGCACATATAGACAAACAAACATTCACACTCTAATGGACAATTTAGAGCGGCCAATGAAGCTAACATGCATGTTTTTGGAATGTGGGAGGAAAGCGGAGTACCCGGAGAAAAGCCACACACGCACGGGGAGAACACGCAAACTCCACACGGAGATGCCCAACGGAGATTTGAACCCTGGCCTTCCAGATCTCCTGACTGTGTGGCCAATGTGCTAACCACTCATCCACCGTGCGGCACTGCAATGATTTATTCATGAATATATATATTTTAAACATGAGAGCGGAGCCACAACATTTGAAATATTACGTGACGGCTTTAGTTTTTCAAATTTGGCTTTATGTCACCTTTGGTATGTTATGCAAAAACTACAAATCCCAATGTTGCTGCCACCTCCTGGTCTGGAGCAAAACAGTTTGGCATCCCGTCCTGGTTTCTCGCTCACAGGAGTCATATTGCAGTGGTCTGTGCTCCTCTCAGTGACAGTCTGGTTATCATTTGTGATATTTGGTGACGTCTGACTGCTTGCTCGCCTTCTTCACCTCTCACGGAGATGTGAGGAGCGGTTCCCAAAGTCTTGGCCTTGGAACAAGTACGTGCCTTGTGAGGCTGTTTGTTTTCTGGGGTGTTTTCACAGCCTTGCCGGGCAGATCACACCTCTGTGGGCAAGTCTGTGCGTTGGTGAGTACTCCGCATGCACTACTCAGAAGCCTGTGAATTTGCTCAAGGATTGCGAGCGTTCTTCACAACACTGGCATACGGGCTTGTGCAAATATGCCTAACTAGTGTGTGCATTTGATTACAGTACTCTGTTGTATATGTTTAATGGAGAGTAACCTCCGGGAACGGCACGTACCCGAGACCTCGCTTATCTGGTGACTAATGATCTGTCCACAGCCCCGCCTTCATGTTTTCGGAGTCAATAAACGTTTCAGGGAACTCAGTGTGTCGTTTTTTTTTTTTAGAAAAATAAAACAATATATGCTTTCATTGAAACTCAAAATCAAGATGATGGTTTTCCAATTACTTGCTGGCCGATGTACATATGCACCGTAATAAATCAATGAATCGCTTAGTTTTGGTTTGGAAACACTTGACGACTTGCATGGATGGATACTAGGAGTGTCCCGAGATCTTGTGTGTGATAATAAATAAAGTAATTAACTCATTCGCTAGCACATACATGAAAAAAACATATATGACGACAATGAGGAAGTGGAAGAGCGTCGAGGAATGCAGAAGGTTAGGCATTGTAGGGAAATTTTAACACACGCACACACACATGCGCACACAGTCAGGTCCAAATGTGAAAATTGAAAATTGTTGACAGTGTTACATTTGTAAATAAATTGTTATTTTGGTGTAAAAGAGCCCTTTTTTAGATCTTTGAGATGTCACAGCAGCAAAACATTAGCGTCAAAGTTGGCAGGCCACCGTTTTCCACGCTTTTTTTGCTGCCATGCACGTAAGCGGCAATGCTCTTTAAACCACAGGAGCTCTCGAAAATCATCCAAAAAAGAAATGTTTTTTTTCCAGTTTTTACAAGAAATAAATCATCCTAACCATTGACTTGCTTTATGTGTTTCATGGCCCATCCCCATATGCGGTAAAAACTGGGAAACATTGCCTCACCCCCAGAAAAGGTGAACCAGTAGGATGAACCAGACAAAACAGCACCTCTGTATTTTCACACATGCCTCCTGCTGAACTTGCCGGCTCATCTTTCGTTCCAGATGACTAAACAGGATTGCAAGACCCCACTAAGAATATAAATATAAATCAAAGAACATTGATCAAATATTGACCTTAGGGATGTGACATCCCAAAGATAATCTCAGAAGTGGTGAGTACAAGTGGACTTATTTAAGGTGGCTCCACACAAACATCTCTGACATGCCTCAACTTATTCTATTGTGCTTCAACTTCTTCCTATGAATTAAAAGTAACTCGAGGTGCTTGATATTGGCTTTCTTACCAATATCTTGGTAATCAGTCCGATTGGATGCGTCTCTGGGAGTATATTGGCCAGTGGGCTGGCCCAGATGGTCGGCTTCTGCTTAACGATTGAATGATCTGTCTGAAGCAGTGTCCCTTTTTGATTGACAGTAAAATGAGCCAATCAACAATCTCCACCGTAGCGTTTTCCAAGTTTTTTATTTTGTTGTTCTGAACTGACCAGGAGACTTTGCTGATCCCCAGCAACTTTGTCTTTGTTAAAAACAACTAGGCTCATAGAGGAGAATTACATATAAATAAACAAACACATTTATGATGAAGAACGTCGGCCGGACAGTTTGAGCCTTGGCCCTCACCGTAGTTTGATAAAATGCAGCTGTGTTGCAGTTAATGTTAAACCACAATCGGGAACAAATGAAGAAGGAAAAGTGTTTTTTGAATGGTCAGTTTAGCCTCAAAGCCCTTGCAAGTGGCTCTTTTGACAAGACCAAAGTTCCATCCATCCATCCATTTTCCACCGCTTATCCGGGTCCGGGTCGCGGGGACAGCAGCTTCAGTAGGGAAGTCCAGACTTCCCGGTCCCCAGCGACCTCTTCCAGCTCCATCGGGAGGACACCAAGGCGTTCCCAGGCCAGCTGTGAGATATAGTCCCTCCAGCGTGTCCTAGGTCTTCCCTAGGGTAAGAACACCTCACCAGGGAGGCGCCCCGGAGGCATCCGGACTAGATGCCCGAGCCACCTCAACTGGCTCCTCTCGATGTGAAGGAGTGAAGGTCATGACCCATAACTCATGGCCATAGGTGAGGGTGGGAACGTAGATCGATCGGTAAAAAGAGAGCTTTGCCTTCCGGCTCAGCTCTTTCTTCACCACGACAGTCCGGTACAGTGTCCGCATTACAGCAGATGCTGCACCGATCCGTCTGTCGATGTCACGGTCCAACCTTCCCTCCCTCGTGAACAAGAACCCAAGATACTTGAACTCCTCCACCTGAGGCAAGACCTCACTCCCAACCCGGAGGATACAGTCCACCCGTTTCCGACTGAGAACCATGGCCTCAGATTTGGAGGTGACCAACTATCTCCACAGTTGAGGTCAGCAAGACCCTGTCCGCACTGTAAACAGTGTGAACTGGGTTCTGCTTCCCCTTTCTGAGGTGTCGGACGGTTTGCCAGAACCTCTTCGAGGCCGACCAAAAGTCGTGCTCCATAGCCTCACCGAACTCCTCCACACCCGAGTTTTTGCCTCGACCACCGCTGAAGCCGCGTGCCGCTTGGCCTGCCGGTACCTGTCAGCTGCTTCGGGAGTCCCGCAAGCCATCCATGCT
>QODF01000166.1:1362439-1469029 GCA_024372805.1 Oostethus manadensis | reverse complement strand
TGTCCGGCATCTTTCCCCGCCATCTAATCCAACTCATCACCAGGTGGTGGTCAGTTGACAGCTCAGCCCCTCTCCTCACCCGCGTGTCCAGAACATGCGGACGCAGGTCTGATGATACGACCTCAAACTCAATCATGGACCTGCGACCCAGGGTGTCCTGGTGCCAAGTGCACTTATGGACATCCTTATGTCCTTATGTTATGTTATGGACAAACTGTAATTCGCACAGAAGTCCAGCAACAACACACAGCACGGGTTCAGGTCAGGGAGGCCGTTCCTACCAACCACGTCCCTCCAAGTTACACTGCCATTGCCCACATGGGACGTTGAAGTCTCCCAGTAGAACTATGGAGTGCTCTCCAGAACCCCTCTGATAGACTCCAAGAAGGCTGGGTACTCTGAACTGCCGTTCGGCGCATACGCACAAACCACACTCAGGACCCTTTCCCCAGCCCCAAGGCGTAGGGAAATAACCATCTCGTTTACTGGGAATGACTCCAACACAGAGGCACCTAGCCGGGGGGATAACAATAAACCCACACCAGCTTGCCGCCTCTCCCCTGCAGCAACTCCAGAGAAGAACAAGGTCCAGCCCCTCTCAAGAAATTTGGTTCCAGAGCCCAAACTGTGGGTTGAGGTGAGTCCGACTATATCTAGTCGGAATCTCTCCGCCTCTTCCACAAGCTCGGGCTCCTTCCCCACCGGGAGAAGTGACATTCCATGTCCCAAGAACCAGATTTGGCCGCCGAAAACCAGGTCGCCCAGACACCCGCCCTTATGCTTGCCCCTGCAGGTGGTGGGTCTGCGGGGGGTGGAGTTCCCGTGTGGCTTCTTCGGGCTAGGCCCGGCCAGATCCCACGGGGGAAGACCTGGCCACCAGGCGCTCGCCTGCGAGCCCCTCCCCCAGGCCTGGCTCCAGGGTGAGGCCCCGGTATCCCACGTCCGGTCGAGGTGCGGTCACTCCTCATGCTGTTCGTCATAATGAGCCACTTGCTCATTATGGGGATAAACCAAAAAATTTAGAGAATGTGCTGCAGTAGTGCAGGTATATTTTACTGTCATTTATACAGCGGTACCTTGAGTATCCAAAATAACGAGCGTTTGTCATTTTCTAGCAGTCTCCATAATTTGGGTTATGAGTTGATGGTTACTGGCAGGCATAGTCAAAGACAGCTGCACAGCACTCAATGAGATGGCAGTAAAGGCACATGAGGTCATTTATTAGCGCAATTATTATTAGTTATTGGTGATTTGTTAGCATTTATGCTTGAACTGCTGTGTTTGTCAAGGAGGACAGAATAAAATTTGGCAAAAACCCACAGTGTCATGCTCCCACACTGTTGATGTGACCAGATCAAGAAAGTGCTTGTAAAAGAGGGTTGCTATGTCTCTGGAAAAGTGTGTAGGGGAGTATAAAGTACAGTATATTACAGCTACATTATTGCGTGGCCGCACTACAGTATAAGCACTTTCAATAAGTTGTTGATGATTATTTTTGTATTGTTTTCATTTCATTCAGTTGTTGAGTGTTTTTGCATACCTTTATCTGTAATGTTAGTCACAATTACATTTAGTGAGATGTTTTGCTTGAAGAGAATGGTAATTCCTACCTTACCAATGTCTACTTGTTGTACATTGTTATTATACACTGAGGTGCATTTTGTGTTGAGCTGTTTAAAAAGAGAATGTTTAAGAAACCAAACTTTGCAAAAAGCAAGCATACTTTAAAAGGCACACTTTAAAAACGGATTAACGTGCACATGTACTGTTTTACCCTCTGCCCGCACATAGTTTAAGGAACCACAGCGGTGGCAGATTTGTGGGAAGCAAATACTGAGCAGAAATGGGCAAAGAAAATTGTATTTTGAATGGAAAGATTAGCTTCAAAGCCCTGGCAATTGGCTATTTGTGTTTCTGTGACTTCAGTTGTCACAAAGTACATCACCTCTGGGAGAAGTGAAAAGTTACTGGTGCACTGCAGATATTGTTTTGTCATTTATACAATGGTACATTGGCATAAAGTTTCCCAACTAACGAGTGTTTTTAGATGCGAGCCATCTCTTGTTTTGCTTCGAACTACTAGATAAAATTTAGGCTAGGAGCTGCTAATTACCGACGGAGCCGATGGCAGCTATTTGGAGCGCTAGCTAATGCTACGCCATTGACACTAGCAAGATAGCGATCGTACGTATATTATAGCCATCTCATTTATTTAGTATGGATTGTGCAAAACTGTGACGGAAACAACATGAAATTTAAAGCACTAAATGAATACAAAACCACCATCCACCAAGGAGTTCAGTTTTAAGAGAAGGTGTATACCACAGATTAGCACATTAGCACTTAATTAGCACTCAGTGAGGTGATCACCTCTTACCTTTACGCATTCTCACACAGTATCAGCATTTGGGACCAAATATGATCAATCTCCGTTGGGCATCTCTGTGTGGAGTTTGCATGTTCTCCCCGTGCGTGCGTGGGTTTCCAAAAACATGCATGTTAGGTTAATTGGGGACTCTAAATTGTCCATTAGAGTGTGAATGGTTGTATGTCTGCCCGGCGATTGACTGGCAACCAGTCCAGGGTGTACCCCGCCTCCCGCCCAAAGTCAGCTGGGATAGGCTCCAGCCTCCCCGCGACCCTAACGAGGATAAGCGGTATAGAAAATGGATGGATGGATGGATTTCTAACTATATATTATTTCTGAACATGTATCGAATTGTTTACCACAAAGATTTTTAGTTTCTTACTTATTGTAGTTAAAATCGTATTTTTATATGCAATTAAATGTGACTAATTATGAGTTAACTATGGACAAAATGCGATTAAATATTTTAGTCAACTGACAGCCCTAAAAATAACATGTCCTACTGTCAAAAAGTGAGACAGGTTAGTCTTTTGAATAAATTCACAAATAAGAATCCAATTAAATGATCTTGACAGCTACAATTTGGTAAGCTGCACATTTTTTGTGACACAAACAACTGAAAGTGAGGACTAATGCAGTCAGTGAAATGTCTGCATATACAGTGCTTTACAGTCATTGCAAATTTGAAGCTAATATTGTCATTTAATCCTACATAATGCCAGCCATCATGGTGTAAAAAATGTAAAAAAAAAAAAAAAAAGCGTATAAGCCTTTTCCATACTAAAGCGGAATGGGCAGGTTAGAATCACACAAAGATGCATTTCAACTCTGTGGGAAAAAAGTGGAGCAGAGTTCATATTGCATGTGGATGCAGTTTTGGAGCTCAGATCAACAACAGTCCCTCACTGACTGCAGGATTGGCAAACACGTACTTATGCAACACAGGGTACAAAGCAGACTTTGAGCAGGAGTTTCCCAATGAAGGCAAAGAGAGTTTTTTGCAGTGCTGTTTAATCTAGTTTACGGGAAAAATATCCAGCAACCACATCAACCACAAATCACGTCAGTACTTTTTTTGTTTCTTGTTGGAATATTTTTGTTGACCAAGGATTTATGAGTTTTAGTGGCCAATAATAGAAGCAGACCAACGTAGACGTCTCACCAAAGTCATTATTAGTCTAAAGTTGTTGTTGTTTTTTTCATGTTGTGGATGTTTTTTAACTCGCTAATTGACCCCCAGTCAAATTGTTTTTATTTTTGTATTTGACTACTAATAGTGAGAGCACTGAGGACTGTTTTATTCACTTGGGTTTATGGTTTTGAGTGAGTGGTTTATCGTTTATATACATAAATGTACTTACACATACTAGTAAAAGCGACCTATATACAGTACTGTATACTTAACGGATGCCAGCAGGGGTGGAAGTCATCACTACCTGATGACTTATTTATGAATTGAATATTTTTATAATTAGAGCATAGAAACCTGTTTACAACCTTCTAAATATGTTTTTTTTTTAACATTATTAGAGCCCTCAAGACATGACATAACACCACTATAGTCACCTTTACACTTTTATTACAGAATTTAGAAGATATAATCAGAGAAAATAAGCAATTTAAGACTAATTTAATTTAAGACTCCCGGTGTTGCTGCAAATGTGTTCTGGTGGTAGGGGAGCTGAGTGGGGGTCACTTTAGCAGATGCAACAGCAGGATTATGGTGCCAGTTGTGAGATCAAGTTTGGTGCTTGTGTGTCTCACCAAACATTATAGTAACACACCCAGTGACCAGTGTAGAATACCACATACCGTATGTTCACAAAGTCATTGAATGTGTCTTCTGAATGCCTTACATTTTTTATTTTAGTTCATTTTGCCGTTTTTTTCTTTGAAATGCTTAATTTTGCAAAAAAACACATATTTGTTTAAATAGGCATTATTCTTGACTATTTATAGGCCATATAAACCACAAAACAGCATAATTTATTAACATATTTTTGACAAACAGAGAGAAGCCGTAGTGCCAGATCTTACCTTTTTTACACTTGTTTGACAATTAAGAAATAAAAAAAATGCTTGTTAAGTTAATAAAGGTGATCGTTTGATCTCAGATTGAATTATTTACATTCAACACTTAACCAATGACCATTCGGCACTCTCAACAAGTTGGAAGCCAACCACTGTGAGTGTTTTTGTTTTGTTTTGACTTTAGGGAAATTACTTTAAGTTACTGCTGCAGATTTTGCCAAAAAATGGGTCTTTATCTTCTTAAATGGGATTTTCAACAGGTTTAAACACATTTTGTTGGCACCATCTGTCGGAGCAATGTGAGGTTTGACCGCACATTCACTTGCCCCTTATCCCACCCGGTGTACCACGTATTTTTTGTCACCCACACTGTCAGACTTTTGAAAACACCCGGCACAGGCCTTTTCCTGTAATCTCCTTCCTTTCCTAGCATGAGTGAAACAGATTTAGTTTAATGACATACAGTACATGTGGCTGCATGACTGACTGACTTGTAGTGCAGACAAGCAAACCTTTCTGTGTCTCACCACTTTACCAAATCCCTTTTGAAAATGTTCATTCATAAACCAGCTGGAGCCTTTTACGCTTATATGAAACACAGGTCTCAAACAGGCAGAACAGAAATGATGCTTCCAGAGAGGTAAACAAAAATACATGGTAAACAGCACCGATGGTCTAAACCAAAATCACTGTAAATATGCATTCCTAAAACTTACAAACATTTCGGAATAGACGGCCATGAGGATCTCCCAGCACCCAAACTGGTACTCTAGGCAAGGTTATATATGGCACCCCCAAGGTCTCACTCTGTCCATGCCGTTTTTTAATGGAACAAATGCAAGAATGCCGCACGGTGGCTGAATGGGTAGCATGTTGGCCTCACAGTCAGGAGGTTCAGGGTTTGAATCTCCGCTGGGCATCTCTGTGTGGAGTTTGCATGTTCTTCCCGTGCATGCTTAGGTTTCCTCCCACATTCCAAAAACATGCATGTTAGGTTAATTGGCCACTCTAAATTGTCCATAGGTATGAATGTGAGTGTGAATGTTTGTTTAAATGTGCCCTGCGATTGGCTGGCAACCAGACCAGGGTGTACCCCGCCTCCCGCCCAAAGCCAGCTGGGATAGGCTCCAGCATACCCGCGACCCTAATGGTTTTCTCCCACATTCCAAAAACATGCATGTTAGGTTAATTTAATCATGAAAAATAACAAATCAAATCACAAAAAATACAAGAAAAATTAGAAATACATTATAAATACCCTTAACGCAAAGAATATTGTAAATAAGTGAATAAATGATAACAAATTATTAATATAGCAATCAACATATGATCTACAATAACAATAATAAATAATAATAAATCATAACATGAATATGAATAAATCAAAACATAATATATATTTAGACTATATAGGGTGGGCCAAAAGTAGGGTTACAATTAACACTTTTATTACATTTAGACATTTATTTACATTAATTTACAAACATTAGCTTTACATATTAGACATTTTACATTGAATATTTAATGTCAAATAAATGTCTAATAAAATAACTACACACAACGGCTGCATAAAATACCTTGTTGGAGTTGAAAAAGGTTATGGGTGGCCAGAAAGTCTTTCCAGATGACTGGACAACTACAGCTACTGTGATCAGGGAGACAGGTAGGAGAGTACTTGGTGTGTCATCTGG
Source organism: Oostethus manadensis (assembly GCA_024372805.1). Lineage (NCBI taxonomy): Eukaryota > Metazoa > Chordata > Actinopteri > Syngnathiformes > Syngnathidae > Oostethus > Oostethus manadensis. The sequence continues at coordinate 1,462,939 of QODF01000166.1, read as the reverse complement.
AAGGAAAGTAGATAAGGAGACTTGGTGGTGGAATGAGGAGGTGCAGGAGTGTATACAGAGTAAGAGGTTAGCTAAGAAGAAGTGGGACACTGAGAGGACTGAAGAGAGTAGACAGGAGTACAGAGAGATGCAGCGTAAGGTGAAAGTAAAGGTGGCAAAGGCCAAACAAGGGGCTTATGATGACTTGTATGCTAGGTTGGACAGCAAGGAGGGAGAGAAAGATCTATACAGGTTGGCAAGGCAGAGGGACAGAGATGGGAAGGACGTGCAGCAGGTTAGGGTGATGAAGGATAAGGATGGAAGGGTATTGACAGGTGCCAGTAGTGTCATGGGAAGATGGAAAGAGTACTTTGAAGAGTTGATGAATGAGGAAAATGAGAGAGAACAAAGAGTAGAAGAGGTGACTGTTGTGGACCAGGAAGTAGCAAAGATTAGTAAGGAAGAAGTGAGGAGGGCATTGAAGAGGATGAAGAATGGAAAGGCACTCGGTCCTGATGATATACCTGTGGAGGTATGGAAGTGTCTAGGAGAGGTGGCAGTAGAGTTCCTGACCGGGTTGTTTAACAAGATCTTAGATAATGAGAAGATGCCTGAGGAATGGAGGAGAAGTGTGCTGGTGCCCATTTTTAAGAACAAGGGAGATGTGCAGAGTTGTGGCAACTACAGAGGAATAAAGCTGATGAGCCATACAATGAAGTTATGGGAAAGAGTAGTTGAAGCTAGACTAAGGGCAAACGTGAGCATTTGTGAGCAGCAGTACGGTTTTATGCCAAAAAAGAGTACAACAGATGCAGTATTTGCTTTGAGGATGTTGATGGAGAAGTACAGGGAAGGTCAGAGGGAGCTGCATTGTGTTTTTGTAGATCTGGAGAAAGCTTATGACAGGGTGCCCAGAGAGGAACTGTGGTATTGTATGAGGAAGTCTGGAGTGGCAGAGAAGTATGTTAGAGCGGTGCAGGACATGTACGAGGACTGTAAGACAGTAGTGAGGTGTGCTGCAGGTGTGACAGAGGAGTTCCGAGTGAAGGTGGGACTCCATCAGGGATCAGCTCTGAGCCCCTTCTTGTTTGCTATGGTGATGGACAGGCTGACGGACGAGGTTAGACAGGAATCTCCATGGACTATGATGTTTGCAGATGACATTGTGATATGTAGTGAGAGCAGGGAACAGGTGGAGGAGAAGCTTAAGGGGTGGAGGTTTGCCCTGGAAAGGAGAGGAATGAAGACGGAGTACATGTGTGTAAATGAGAGGGACCCAAGTGGAAGAGGGAGGTTACAGGGAGAAGTGATAAAGTAGGTGAAGGATTTGAAGTACTTAGGGTCAACAGTCCAGAGCAATGGAGAGAGTGGAAAAGAGGTGAAGAAGCGTGTGCAGGCAGGCTGGAATGGGTGGAGAAAAGTGTGGGGTGTGATGTGTGATAGAAGAGTTTCAGCTAAAATGAAAGGAAAGGTGTACAAAACTGTGGTGAGACCAGAGATGTTGTTTGGTTTAGAGACAGTGCAGCTGAGGAAAACACAGGAGGCGGAGCTGGAGGTAGCAGAGATGAAGATGCTGAGGTTCTCTTTGGGTGTGACCAGGATGGACAGGATCAGGAATGAGCACATCAGAGGGACACAAAGTCAGAGAGGCCAGATTGAGATGGTTGGGACATGTCCAGAGGAGAGATAGTGAATATGTTGGTAAAAGGATGCAGAGTTTTGAATTGCCAGGCAGGAGGCCTAGAGGAAGACCAAAGAGGAGGTTTATGGATGTAGAAAGAGTTAGATGGAGGCAATTGATTCGCTGATCCTGAAGGGATAAGCCGAAAGGAAAATAAGAATTGAGTCAATGTGAGTTGATCTTTGTTTTTGAATTAATCGCAATAACTAATTTAAAGTAATTTTATTCCTGAAAGTACTATTAGGCCTGTCGTCTATCCAATGAAGACACAGTTTGTCGTGACAAGGGCACCAAGGTGCTGTCTGCCAAAACATCCCATTTTGAACGAGCTATTATGTAGCCCCTAAGCCTGCTTCCCTCCCTCGCCCGTTTCTTCCCACTTCCTCCTGCAAACGCCATAAACCACCTTTCATCCGTTCAGTGCTGACCTGCTGATGAACCACTCGCCTAAAACAAAAAAGTCATTTACATAGCTAAAGCGAGGCCCACACATCCCAAAACATCTATCAGCACACACCTTAGTGAGCTCAGAGAGATTTAATGTACACCCAAGTACTTGCAGTGTACTTGTAGTAAGAGAATTATTGATAGACGTGGTACAGACTTCCGTTAACAGGCTCCTTTTTGAAAATGAAGGCTTTCCATTTGTCAAAAAGTCTGTGGCTGGACTGTGGCTGCATGACGGTCCTAAATCTTCAGCATTGTTTTTGGCCCAATAGCAAATGTTTGGGAAGTTCAAGTTGTTCTCTCCCAGGATACATCGCAGGTAGCCATCAAAACAAAAGTAAAAAGCTAATTAATAGTATAATTGTGACCTAACAGAGGTGGTATGAAGAGGTGGATTAGGTGGCTGAAGTACCACTTGAAGTCCCAGATACAAAATACATCACCCACCACTGAATCCAGGATATCCAGTCAACAGAGATCTGTAGTACAAGTACAAAAAAAACAATCAAAATAAATTAATAGACTAAATATAGAAAAGTGCCCTGCGATTGACTGGTGACCAGTCCTGGGTGTACCCCGCCTCCCGCCCAAAGCCAGCTGGGATAGGCTCCAGCATACCTGCGACCCTAATGAGGATAAGCGGCATAGAAAATGAATTAATTAATGAATGAATACAGAAAATGTACAACTTTTTCTCAGAATGTTTAATGGTTAAAATATCTGAATTTCTCATCGTTTTCAGCACCGAGCTGTGTGAATTCGAAAGGACAGTCGGTCAAAAACTACTTTGTGTTTCACTTAGCAGGAAATGACTTCGCAGTGGAACCTCAGTTAACATGCACGCCACGTTGTGTGTTTTCCGTTGACCATTGGAAATATAGAGGCCAAACGTTTCCCTCTGTTTGCGTTCATTTCCAGTTAGGGTACAATATTGTCTGCTTGTGTTATCGGTAAATTGCATTTCCAGTCTACGCACACAACACAGTCAGAGTTGCGCAACACATATGACTGATGGAACAGTACTGTAAGACACACAATACATTAATTGGGCCGCACGGTTGCCGAAATGTTCAGCATGTTGGCCACACAGTTAGGAGCTGGGTAAGACGTGGGTTCGAATCTCTGCCGGGCATCTCTGTGTGGAGTTTGCATGTTCTCCCCGTGCGAGCGTGGGTTTTCTCCGGGTACTCCGCTTTCCTCCCACATTCCAAAAACATGCATGTTAGGATAATTGGTGACTCCAAATTGTCCAAACGTGTGAATGTTTGTCCGCCCTGCGATTGACTGACGACCAATCCAGGGTGTCCCCTGCCTCTCGCCCGAAGTGCTGGGATAGGCTCCAGCATACCCAAGACCCTAATGAGGATAAGCAGCATGGAAAATGGATGGATGGCTCTCATACACATAAGCCTAACCCTAACTCTCAGTTCAACACAAATGTAACTTTCCCCTTCTAAAGGGGTGGAGAAACTGCTATAAAGACTCTGTACTTTTATTCCATCTTCTTCATTGAGGTACTGCATTTTTTAACAGCATTTTTCAAAATTATGTGTTCAACGACCACTTCTCACAGTGTGTTTGAATCGGACCTTCTGTAACAGATTATGACTCTAACCAAGGTTCACTGGACTTGGTTACCGGCTTTAATAAAATTGATACGTGTTACCTTTGAATTGAAACTATGATTGTGCATACGCTGTCCTACGTTCTTGCTTTAAAATGTAGCCTAATATTATTCCATGGTGCAAAACGTTTCTCTTCGCTGTGAAATATTTTGTTACATGAAACAAAACATACTGCACAAAACGTGGTAAGAAGAGCCATACTTTTAGTTGTTGATGAACCCACACAGATGGGCTGGGACAGACGGAGGGCTTGATAAATGATTCATCTTCATTGGTCACCACAGAGAAGATGCAGACACAGCCTAGGAGGCAAGCCACTTGAAACCGTGGCAGAGAAGGGAGAAACGGGCAAATATGCCATCATTCAACGTGTGCACTGGACCCTGTGCACATTTTACCTTGAAGTGATGGAGCAAGAAAAAAGAAAACTATTTAGGGCCACACACAAACTGGGATAAAATGGGAGCAGCTGGCGGGTAGGTGTAAGTGAACACAAAAAGATCTTCATGGCATATACAGTAGATGTTATGTTGTTACTTCTTACAAACTGCTCTGAAATGCTGCTTTGGAAGCTGCAATTATTTTATAGCATATGACATTGAAGTTGTTATTTGCAGCAACTCTTACCATGAAAAATACTTGGCTCATGTTATAAGGCATTATGTCTAATAGAAAAAAAATATAAGAAGTTACAAAAGTCATATCTGAATGTAAAGACAGTACATTCTTTAGATTTGGCCCAACTCTGCTACCTCCATGGAGGTTTCCTGTCATCTTGCAAGGTAAACAAATTTTATCTGTCATGTACAGGTGGTAATCATGAGTGGACCACCAGAGATCGCTTAGAAGAAGAGTTTCATTCATTCATTCATTTTCTACACCGCAAACCCTCATTAGGGTCACGGGTATGCTGGAGCCCATCCCAGCTGATTTGGGGCAATTGGACTAATTGGTCTAATGGACAATTTAGAGTGGCCAATGAATCTAACATGCATGTTTTTGGAATGTGGGAGGAAACCGGAGTACCCGGAGAAAACCCACACACGCACGGGGAGAACATGCAAACTCCACACAGAGATGCCCAACGGGGATTCGAACCCTGTGAGGCCAACGTGCTACCCACTCGGCCACCGTGCGGCCGTGAGAAGAGTTTGATTGTTTAAAAATTGTATACACATCAGAATCATGAACCTTGTTCATAGTATCTGTACTATCTGACTTATCCAGCTCGATTTCATCAAAACCAACAGAAACCACATTAGATATGACTTTTGGCTGTTTAAATTCCATTCTGGGTTTCTTATACTCCTCGAGTACTGGATAAATACAAACATCCCAAAGTCCAGGGATATTGGTGGACAGTAAAGATAGTGTTTGGTTTACCGCGCTCTGTGTTACAGCGTTTTGTGGTTAACTTTGGTCAGTCAATACAGGACTCGCTTGATAACTAGGTAGCTCGCGCAGTCAGACGTTCGCATTTTATTAAGGATTAGGTCCATGTCAAACTAAAACGTATTCCAATTGCATGATTTTTCCCCGAAATTAATGCCAATCCAAAGAATGTGTTATAGAACACCCAAAATTCTCAACACAAAACTATTTTTTACATGCAGAAAAATATTTGAAATGCATATAAATGAGGAATGAAAGGGATAAATGAATATTTAACGGTACTTTATTTTTTTACTGACGATATGATTGTTGACAAACTTTATGATGAGGCAGCAAGCTCCACACAAACACCACCTTCATGTTTTGTTTTGTTTGTTATTTCTTGAATTCAAAAGTGTTCCTCCCATTCTTTATCAAAATGCTGGCAGTTGCAACTTCCTTTGGCTCTTTTGTGTGTTACTTTGCAGCCACAAACAAAAGAAAAGCAGAGACTTGTGGCATAACTGTGTTAGTTACAAAAGAACTACAGAGTCAACCACCAATGACATCATAGACGGGCAACAGCAGTGACTTCCCTCTCCCATACATCCATCCATTTTCTTCCGCTTATCCGAGGTCGGGTCGCGGGGGCAGCAGCCTAAGCATGGAAGCCCAGACGTCCCTCTCCCCGGCCACTTTGTCCAGCTCTTCCCGGTGGATCCCGAGCCCTAGGTCAGCTGAAAGACATAGTCTCTCCAGCGTGTCCTGGGTCTTCCCCAAGGCCTCCTACCGGTTGGACGTGCCCTTAACACCTCCCCAGGGAGGCGTCCGGGAGGCATCCTAACCAGATGGCCGAGCCACCTCATCTGGCTCCTCTCAATACGGAGAAGCAGTGGATCTACTCCCGGATGACAGTGCTTCTCACACTGTCTCTAAGGGGGAGAGCCCAGCCACCCTGCGGAGAAAACTCATTTCGGCCGCTTGTACCCGCGATCTTGTCCTTTCGGTCACTACCCAAAGCTCATGACCATAGGTGAGGGTAGGAACGTAGATCGACCGGTAAATTGAGAGCTTTGTCTGTCGGCTCAACTCTCTCTTCACCACGACAGACCAGTGCAGAGTCTGCATTACTGCAGATGGTGCACCAATCCGCCTGTCCATCTCACGTTCCTTCCTTCCGTCACTCGTGACCAAGACCCCAACGTATTTAAACTACTCCACTTGAGGCAGTACCTCATCCCCGAACCGGAGATGGCACTCCACCATTTTCAGGGCGGGAACCATGGACTCGGATTTGTAGGTGCTGATTCTCATCCCAGCCTCTTCACACTCAGCTGCGAACCGATCCAGTGAGAGTTGAAGGTCATTGCTCGATGAAGCCAGCAGGACCACGTCATCTGCAAAAAGCTGAGACCGAATCCTGTGGCCACCAAACTGAAACCCCTCAACGCCCTGGCTGTGCCTAGAAATTCTGTCTATGAAAGTAATGAACAGAACCAGTGACAAATGGAGGCCCTGGCGGAGTACTGTACAGTACCCGGGCACTGCTTCCATGTTGGAAGACGTTTCGGTGGAATTGAGGAGGTCTTCAAAGTATTCCTTCCATTGGTCCACAACATCTTGAGTCGAGGTCAGCAGCACAACGTCCCCACCATACACGGTGTTGACTGTGCACTGCTTTCCCCTCCTGAGACGGCGGATGGTGGACGGGAATCTCTTTGAAGCCATCCAGAAGTTGTTTTCCATGGCCTCTCTGAACTCCTCCCATGTCCGGGTTTTTGCCTCAGCCACTGTCAGAGCCGCAGACCGCTTGGCCTGCCGGTACCTGTCAGCTGCCTCCAGAGATCAATGGGCCAAAACGGCCTGATAGGAGACTTTTTTCAGCTTGACGGCATCCCTCACCGCCTGTGTCCACAAACGGGTTCTGGGATAACAGGCACCGACCACCTTACAGCCACAGCTCCGATCAGTCGCATCAACAATGGAGGCACAAAACATCGCCCACTCGGACTTAATGTCCGCTGCCTCCTCCGGAACTTGGTCAAAGCTCTACCCCAGGTGGGAGTTGAAAGTCCTTAGGACAGGGGACTCGCCCAGATGTTCCTAGCAGACCCTCACAATGCGTTTGGGTCTGCCAGGTCTGACCGGTATCCTCCCCCACCATCGGAACCAACTAACCACCTGGTGGTGATCTTTTGACACCTCCACCCCTCTTTTCACCCGAGTGTCCAAAACATGTGGCCACAAGTCCGACGACAACACCACAAAGTCAACCATCAAACTGCGGCCCAGGGTGTCCTGGTGCCAAGTGCATATGTGGACACCCTTATGCTGAAACATGGTGTTTGTTATAGACAATCCGTGGCGAGCACAGAAGTCCAAAAACCAAACACCGCTCGGGTTAAGATCAGGGTAGCCGTTCCCTTCAATCACACCTCTCCGAGTCTCAGTTTCACAGCCAACATGAGGCTTGAAGTCACCCAGTAGATCAAGGGAATCCCCCGAGGGAGCACTCTCTAGTACTTCCTTTAAGGACTCCAAAAAGGGTGGGTATTCTGAACTGTTGTTTGGTGCTCTGGTTCCAGAGCCCTCGATGTGCGTTGAGGTGAGTCCCACTATATGTAGCTGGAATTTCTCCACCTCATGCACCAGCTCAGGCTCCTTCACCGCCAGAGAGGTGACATTCCACGTACCGACAACTAGCTTCTGTAGCTGAGGTCGGACCGTCAAGACCTCCGCCTCCTGCCGCCACCCAGCTCACTTAGCACCCGACCCCTTTGGCCCCTCCTACGAGTGGTGAGCTCATGGGAGGGGGGACCCACGTTCGGCTGTGCCCGACCGGGCCCCATGGGTGCAGGCCCGGCCACCAGACACTCGCCATCGTGCCCCACCTTCAGGCCTGGCTCCAAAGTGGATCCCGGTCACCCGCATCCAGGCGAGGGAAAACGAGTCCAATGTTTTTAATCATCATCAGGGTCTTTTGAGCCACTCTCTGTCTGACTTCCCTCTCCTGTTTCCATGTAATAGGCTGCTAATAAGGATGTTTTGTAGTAACAATACATTACAAACACCATTGGACTCACACAGTGCATTAAAAGACACCAGAAAATGTACGCAAGGCAACATTTTTCGACATAAACCGAAAAACAAAAAAGAAAACGGGCTGTACACTAACTCAGGTTTTTCTGTATTTGTTAATGAAGCATCTGCAGATTATTCCTGGCACTGCTTCTCTGACAACCATCTCTCTGCAGTCTGACATACGCATCTCCTAGGGATTACATTTTTTCAGTGGACAGAGTGAAAATAAATGGTGTTGTCATATAATTAGAGAATGGCATTAGAACGGATGCCGTAGCAAAATATGCCTTTAAAAATTGTCTTTGTGTGAAGAGGAACAAAGAAAAGGGTCTGCAGCAACAGGGCTGTGAATGTTCTGTATGATTGTGTGTGCGTGTTTAAATGAAAGGTGCAGGCTCCCGCGTGTGATGCTGGCGGGGACTTTCATATAACAGATTAAAATCAAAACCGAATGACATTCAAAATGAAGCAGAAAGGATCAGACTCCAGACGGGGTTTGGGGTTTGATTGACTGTCAAGATTTGTATTTGTGAGATTATCCACCTGCTGTTGTGCAAGGATTCATGTGATGAATTATTGTGGGGAAGACTTTTCAGTATAATACAACTATTTGCCTGTTTCGTGAGTGGATCTGCCAAACCTAATCTATCCCTCATTAAGTGGAAGGTTGCAGCCTAGTGAAACTGATATGAAACCTTCCACATCTTATTGGGAGCGTCACAACTTTTGGAATTTGTCACTTTTCATTTATATTCCATGTATGAGATACATAAAGAGACTCACTTTATAATACTTTATAGTCTAATAGTTTTGCATAGAAGGTCTTCGTTACGCACACTCACATAGCACAAGCAGAGTTGTGCAACACTAGTGGCGGCAGGCGAGACCCCACCTGTCATGGCCAAAACGTGGAAGAAAAAGACAAATAATACCATAAAACAAATATATATATTATTATACACTACCGGTAAAACGTTTTTCTGAAGACCACCAATTTATCTGTAAAAAAAAACAACCCATTTTTTAGTGTTAAGATGGGCTGTCTCTCTTCCATTTTTAATTGCATTTTTCTTGACACTTTTGTGGCAACATTGTTTCTGCAGCAGAGTACTTTTCAACCGACGCTCACAAGGGTATAATACCACAGTGTATTTCAAACACTGCGATTGTGCAGATAGAGTGGGTAGTAAGTGCTCCAGAAAACTTTGAATCCCGATAGGAATTAGTTGCTCCAACTTTCAAGGCTAGATGAACCTCCATTTCCGGAGAACAGCTTTAAACTGTTGACCCACTTTGTGGTACCTGAAAAGTGACTATTTGTATAATTCTGAAATATACATTATTTTTCAGTTCTGGGTAACCTCAACTTCTGTTTTTTGGTTTTTTGTTTGTTTACCTCTGGCAGTTCACCACTTACCTTTGTACCATTTCAAGCTATTCATTGGACTTAAACGACTTGACTTGGAGTAAATAACAGGACAAACTGGGGTGAAAACTTTTGACCAGTAGTGCATATTCTAAATGTATTTTCTGCATGCATTCTAACGTTTTTAACAGGTTCTAAAGTACAAAATCGAATCGAATGAATTTTAACATTTCCTCATCAAGTCAAACATAGATCTTAAGGACGTTGTAAGTAGAGCTTCTAAATGCATGAAGACGAAATGGGAGCGAGACAAAAGAAAACAGTGTAAGCAATGTTCTGCAACCAGCCATTGAACTGAAATAGACAAATACTGCAATAGGCAATACAAGTTATGGGAAAAAGTGCCAAGCGTATTTATTTATTAATGTGTGTGTGTGTGTCTTGTCAAGCATTATAACAGCTGAATGGGAGTCAAGCTGCCTTTAAGTGCTGAGCAAAATTGCTTTGCCAAGGGAAACTTCATAATCTATATGAGACTCCCTTGACATTTTTAAATTGTCCATTAGAGTGTGAAAGTGAGTGGTTGTTTGTCTGCCCGCCAATTGACTGGCGACCAGTCCGGGATGTACCCCGCGCCTCCCGCCCAAATGTCAGCTGGGATAGGCTCCAGCATGCCCGTGACCCTAACGAAGATAAGCGTTATAGAAAAGGGACGGATGGAACAGGTAAGTGTAAAAAAACTCAGTTTGATAATAGAGTTTACTTAAGGTTACCTTGTTAAGGTTTTGCATGGAACTGGGCACTGAGTACTTGTCAAATAGGGGTATGCGCTGAACTGTGGCAGGGAGTACTTCCAGTGTTAGTGCAGAACTGCCAACATGTACAAATTTACTCTACTCAACATACAATTTGACTCTAGAGTACACTTGCATGTTATTGTTTGTTATTTCCATCAACAATAGTAACCATTATATCTATAATCAGATTTCTCTTGTATGCATAAAAATGATACATACTGTACAGTAAATTCAACAATTACCTATAATACAAGATTGATATGTTGACACCATGTTGATGGTATAATATTGAGTAATGTCACATTATTATTTAATAAGGGATTTAATAATAATGCATAGTGTGTAGGTGTGTCGGTGTAATATCTTGTTCATGTATTGCTGCATATTGTCTTAATATAATTGGCTTTAGTGTTACAAATAGGGGGTGGGTGTAAACAAGCTTGTCTTCTTCCCACTCCTTTCCCAGCCATATTGTTTTCTGTCTACATGTGTGTCGTGATTATGGTCTGTTCTGTGTGGCTAGAAACAAACAAACAAAGTAGATACCACGTTATATTTTATATGCAGTATAGAACAATACGTACTTGCTTTCCCACCAGTATGCAGCAGTAAACCCAGAAGCTGATCGTATAAGACCAACAAATGTATGAGGACTCCACCTTGCACAGTATCTTCTCGAGAACCAAGCGAGTCAAGTCGAGCCACTGCTCTTTGTCGAACAAGTCAAGTCAAATTGTGTAAGAGTGTTTGGAAAGGCGTATAAGGGGTGTCGGGTTGTTATATTGATGTTACGCATGTAGTGAGTCAATAGGGAGCCTCGCACTCGCACATCTTCTAACCTTTTTGATGTGGAGAGGAGCAGCAAAAAGCGAGGAAGATCACAGAAGGCCCCAGAATGAAAGCACGCAGAGTCCACGTAGGTAGCAGTTGCCACACACCTCAGGAAAGTGCAGGTTAGTGTAGAGGAGTTTTTTTCAGCTTTGACGTTACCATTTCTAAAGGTTGTAGATGAAAATGGTTAGCGGTAAAGGCATACTGTAAATGAGAAAAAGCATCAGTCTGACCCAAAGTTTGTACTGGGGGGGAATTTACTCATCTAATGTGCACATTATGACGTCACCGGGCACAGAAATGCAGCTCTTCAAAATGTCTGATCCACTTGTGATAGGCCTCAAGCCAACCCAACTAATCATCATCGTCACTTACGGCGGGATCTGGAACACCGCGGCTGCCTCGGTCGCTCGTATGTACTGCTGTTATTACATATATGCATGTAAAGATGTCCGCCAACTCCCGGTCTAAAGTATTACTTACGTGAGGCACCATATTTGCAGAAATGGCTTGTTAAATTCAGCATTGTTGCTCGTCTCAAAGGGCTTTGCTTGTGTGAGTGAGACCAAAGCATCTATTATTATGTGTCTCTGAGGGTCTTGCTGGTGGTCGTGTGTAAGTGTTGGGCAAAAAGCGTGTGTTTTACCTGTCTGAGAAGCAATTGGACTGACAGTGCACTGAGCCATTCGACTGAATCTAAAGGTGCAATAATATCACATTGGGTAAAAATAATATTTGTCCTGCCAAAGCTAAGTAAAGTCAACTGCGATGCTTTGTCTGCAACGCGTGTGTTGTCAGCGAACGAACATTCCCTGCTGTGCATTTGTACAACAGAAATAATAGTATTTGGTCAAAGCACCTTTTTTTAATATCCAATTTTGTAGGTTGGTGCATCGGCGTCCGTGCCACGTTCTTGGCTCTACTTCCACCCAAGGAAGTTGACATTACTCGCACATTAGAAAATAAAACCAAAAAAAAAAGGAAATCACTTGCGCGGTGAATTCATGAGGCGATGCCTTGCACTGCAAAAAGCACACCCACCCTGCTGTGCCTCGAGGCACCAACGCACTGTTCAGTTCGTCCGATTGAAATTCAATGCGGGATCTGCTGCATATCTCGGCAGTTCGCCAATAAAATAGAAATTACTTTGAGAAAAAGACACATGTTAGTTTATAATGTAAAACCGGCTTGAATTATTTGGAATTATGTTTTGAGGCCCGCCGTGTCCCCTTCCTGACACCTGTCCCTTCTGCACGGGAATTACCTTAGTCATCAAAACATTTTACACTCCAGCGGCTGAAATTCAACCCCCCTCCGTCAGCTCGGCCAGCATACTGAAATGCATGGCAGACAAGCACGCAGGAGCACATTCACAGCATGCACGTACAGGAGTTCCCACATACAAACAGCATTCCCTTGGGAACTTCCTTGCTTTCGTCATGAAAGCAGCTCTCATGCCGCCATTTATGCAAAATTGATGTTCAGATTGGTGGCAGTTCTAAATTTGGTAACGTCGCACGGGCACGGTGTAGTCTGTCTAAATAGCCGAGTGTTCGCGTTCGAGGCGACCGAGTGACAGCAGCCCTGACAGCTCACAGACAAAACAACACGCCATTATTAATGAGGACGCTTTCCACTAAATGTGAAACCATATGGGTTGCTTCAAAGCAACCGGAGCAGCTAGGACTTGGCGGACCACCCAGCAATCTTACTACATTCATGTGGTTAATTCCTGTAATGATGTATTGCATTGTCTTGTTAGGTTTGTCCATCACAAATCCATCCGGGGAAGTGCTGCAAAAAAGCTTCAAGGGTGGTTGGACTAACATTTTCTTTGTCACATCCCTTTCAACCTAAATGAGCTTGCCAAGAATCAGGGAACGGGCCAAATGAACATTCTTTCCATCAAAAAATAGCCTCCAGTATTATTCTTTGCACATTTATGCTGGTTTAATTCCTGTAACGCCGCAATGAGGGGTGCCCGTTATTTACAAATGTAAACCATTACTACCAATATTATTAGTAACAATTATTACCTTATTATGTATTATTGCACTAAAAGTTAGAAGTGATCTGTTCCTTATTTATTTGTTCTATTTTTTTTCTTTGTTTTTAGCTTCTCTATCTTGCCTGGTTTATTATGACATTTTTGCAGCGCTGCTGGAAACGTGAATTTCTTTTGGAGATAAATAAAGTTATATAACCATCAGGGGTGTCAAACTCGTGCCACGGAGCGCCGGGTTTTCTTTCCAGACGCTCACTAAACCAGGTGACTTTAAGGATTTTAAGGATTTGTTATATTGCATGCCGAAGGTGTGGACTCGAGTCCACAATTTTGATGACTTTGGACTCGACTTGGCAATATCATCTATGGCCTGCAAGTTCTTCTTGGACTTTGACATCAGTGACTCAAAGGCTACGTTCACACTGCAGGGTAAGATTCCCAATTCTGATTCTTTGTTTAAAATCCAATTTTTTTATGTGGTCGTTCACATTAGCAAACAAACATGTCTACATATTTCCATGACTTATGCAAAAATAGATTATTGCATAAACCACACAACATTGCCATCTTGTTGCTAACCACGTGACCTCATAACCACGCGACGCCATACAAGTAAAGGAAATAATATAAATGAGTTATATATTACACTAATTAAAAATATATTTGGGAATAATTCAGAAACCATGCAAAATTGTCGTTAGCTTCTCACTTGAAAATATGCATTAGCTTTTAGGTTCAAACTTGCCCAGACATGGGTGGGTTGAGGAAACCTCAGAAATTCCCTCAAGCTGGAAAGTTTATTTATTCAAGTCATTTTATTCAACTTTGATTTTTTTTTGTTAATAAATGCCGGGAATATCATTAAATAAATGTAAAAAATACTAAATTCATTCAATTGTTTTTAACTCGTGATAATAAAGTTGTCAACGTAGCAGTATAATTGAATGTTTTTTACATAGGGTAAGGATACCATTACATGTTGGGTTCAATTATGGGCAAATAAATAATATTACCTGAAGACTTCTGCTGCGTCGTGCTGAACTGAATAGGGGGGGCAAAAGTCTCCTTTGCTCGATGAAGTTTCGGAAGACGCGAGAAAGACATTTGGACTCTGGATAGGATTATTTCATGTATAACTGATCCAAAAAGAAAACATGTTTAGATGGGAACCATTTTTACTGCTTTAAGACCGAAAATCCTGCGCTACTCACTGGGAGGATCACAGAGCACTTCAACGTCTAAAAAGTGGCCCCCCCATGACATACTAATGAAATGACAGACTATTTGGAGGGCTACATGAAAAAAGGATGAGGATAGTACACTCGTATTTGAACACGTACAGTATGCTGGCGCTCGATATGGGAGTAAACAAAAAATTGCAAAAAAACTGTATCCAAGTCAATCATATCTGCTTAAATGCCTGCAAGCGATGATAGAAATACAACTTATCAATTCTAAAATACATAGGTCAAAGTGTTTTCATATAAGTATAATAGCTCAGACTAATTGAAAAATAAGAAATCATTCAAACTAATACACACCAGGTAGCCCCCACAATGAAGTGTTAATACATTTCCGGTAATAATGTCAAAACGTTAGAAAGAAATGCACGCTGCAATACTAAATGTGAGTTGTGGGTAGCAGTATTTTGTTCATGTTCTGGTAAAACAGCATATTGGGTCGGTTTGGGTTGAAAAACGCTAGAAAATAAATGTTGGGGATTTTCATGTCATAGAAGTAGTTATCACAGGTAAAGAAGCTTTACATGATCTAGCCCGCAACCGCAAACCAAACTCCATGATGGTGACAGGCTCATTGGGAAAAACTACTTTTGGCCGATGTACCTCGTCAATATTCATTCATTTTCTATACCGCTTATCCTCATCAGGGTCACGGGGATGCTGGAGCCTATCCCAGCTGGCTTTGGGCGGGAGGCGGGGTACACCCTGGACTGGTCGCCAGCCAATGGCAGGGCACATATAGACAAACAAACATTCACACTCTAATGGACAATTTAGAGCGGCCAATGAAGCTAACATGTATGTTTTTGGAATGTGGGAGGAAAGCGGAGTACCCGGAGAAAACCCACACACGCACGGGGAGAACATGCAAACTCCACACAGAGATGCCCAACGGAGATTTGAACCCAGGTCTTCCAGATCTCCTGACTGTGTGGCCAACGTGCTAACCACTCAGCCACCGTGCGGCCTCGTCAATATATATAATTTAAAAAAAAATAAAAATCCCATCAAGTGCAGTACGGGACACATTGCCAACAGAAATCAAATAAAAACCGTTCACAAGAAATACAGAGTGTTGCAATGAAAAGGAAAAACAAAGTTCTTTGTATGAACTCAACATGTTCACTTGGGTGGTGGAGTGTGAGTTGGGCTTCTTTTTCCGGCAAGTGCAGAGGAGTGTTTTCCAACCTTTTTTGAGCCAAGGCACACTTTTTGCATTCCAAAAATCCCAAGGCACACCACCAGCGGAAAATTGTAAACATCAATCTCTGAGAAACGATATAAAGTCACTAGAAAGTGTTGCCCCCTACTGCTATATAGCTTATTACACGATTACTCTGCCCATCTTTGGACAGCACACACACTCAGCAATGGCACATTATTGGCGGACTCATCACCAAAAAATATTTCTACACCAATTAGGTGAAAGTGGATGATTTCCCACGCCACACCAGACTCTACGCCACGGCACAGTGGTTGAAAACCCCCGCATTAAACCATACACGTCTAACTTTCCCCCGTGCCGAGCCTCCGCTGGTGCCGGCTGGTGCATTTTAAAGGTGAAATAAGTAATAAATAATAATGAAGTCATAAGTCCCGACGTCCAGATCTCAGATCATTCGTTACGATATTCACGTGATGGGGCGGTGGGAGAATCTGTGAATGGACTCAAATGGCTCACGTTTTTGGCCAGTTTAGACCCAACGGACGCCACGGACGGACTGGCGGAGGACCTACAAGGTAATAATGACATTGCATGATTTTTTAAATTTGAAATACCAAATAATTGAAATGGTTATGGTAATGGCGTGGTTATGAGGTCAACTGGGGTCAGCAACAGGATGGCGCTGTGGCCTGGTTTATGCAATAATCTATTTTAATGTGTGTCATTTCTAATTATATTATTTTAATTAAAAATAAAAGGCTTTATTAATCATTCATTAACTTACGGCGCTTTAAGCAATGCTACTTCCGGTAGCATGGCGTCGCATGATGATGACGCCACCGGATTATGACGTCACCTGGTTAGTCACACCTGTGACCTGTGACCTTTGGCTAATTCCATTAAACTAATTCAATCAATCAATCCACCCGGGACCCTAACGAGGATAAGTGGCATAGAAAATGAATGAATGAACGAATGAATCCATCAGTTAAATGTCGCATATGAGCAAAGAAACGGGTATTGGCCTGCAGTGTGAGCATAGTCTAATTCCGATGACTTCAAAATACTTAAAGAATACTTTACAGGGAGTGTGTTGAGTAACACGTGTCCGCATTCAACGTATTAAACTAACGTGACCATTGTTGTATAACTTGGTTTGGGACGGGATACGGAGCATAGCTGGAGAACCTGGGGATGACCGGGGAGAGAGAGGAAAACAGACCATGCATGCACGCCCGCCGAGGGGTCTGCCGATCCGCCCGAGGTCCCAAGGCCGGAGAAAACTTACGGGGGTGGGAGGGTTGGCGGTTCCCTCTGGGTACTCATGTGTCCTCCCACATTCCAAAGATATGCATGTTATTTTAAACTGGCGACTCTAAATTGTACAGAGGTATGAATGTGAGTGTTGTTGGTTGTTTTGATTGGCTGGCGACCAGTCCAGGGTGTACCCCACTTC
This sequence comes from Oostethus manadensis, assembly GCA_024372805.1. NCBI lineage: Eukaryota > Metazoa > Chordata > Actinopteri > Syngnathiformes > Syngnathidae > Oostethus > Oostethus manadensis. The sequence goes on along the minus strand of QODF01000166.1, from coordinate 1,445,894 downwards.
TCGCCCAAAGTCAGCTGGGATAGGCTCCAGCATTCCCCGGCTACCCGAATGAGCATAAACGACATGGAAAATTGGTTGGATAAATGAAATCAATTTTGTCTCAATCAGATATGAAGTCATAGTCACGCGACGCCAAATGTGAGTTTTGAACCATCCCAAGTTCTCCAAGGTTTTTTTTTTACACAGAATTTATACCAATTGAGCACATTCATTTTGCTTATGTTTTTTAATTTGGTAACATTTTCAGAACATCAGCAAAAGTGGAAACAATTCCAGGATCTGAGCTTTTATCTGTATATCAACTTCTCCTTGAAATGCCTTAAAACTTAAAGGTACAAAGAAAGGTTAAAGGCATGACAAGGGCACAGTGGCGAGATCCTTGACTTCACCACAAGTCACCTGATCTTGTCTGAGAATTTGCTTCCCTGCACAAGTTAACTGGAAAAAGCACAGATCGATTCAGAGATGTCATACCTGCATTCTCTGCAGACTCCCCCTGGTGTTTGTCAAGGACAGATACATATTTAACCACCAGTGTCTCTGCAGATTGTTTAGAGAGGGCGAACTACTTGAAGCAACCCTCTCGAGTGAGGAGGCCATAATTGAATTGCTTTCAAAAATATGGAAAGAGACAATATTGTTATTGTCTTTTTGAAAGGGAACATGTCAAAGTGCGCCCTCGGGGTGGAGCAGTGAATACACTTACACGAGAAAAAGAGGTCCCTCCTCGAGTTACTCCTCATGATGACCTCCTTCACCTACAAGGAGCACAGCTCAGAACCCAAAGCGCCGGCGTGACATTTTCACGCACGCCTGTCAGAGTGTTGTATTAGCAGCATCCATGAGCAGATCCGTCTGCATCATCTGAGCAATACGAGGCCTGTTTAAGTGCTGGGAGGGTCATTGTGCTGGTTAAATGCGGTGTTCATTCATTTTCTGTGCCACTTGTCCTTACTGGGGTTGCTGGAGCCTATCCCAGCTGTCTTTGGCGAGAGTTTGGGGTACTCGTGCAAAAGTAAAGATAATCACTAATACAAAGTATTAAAACAAGTGAAGTCATATTCTTTACCATTTTCTCTTTGCTTTTTCCATGTTGTCATTGCTTCACTGTATTGTCTTTGTCTTTTCCATTTGCTTTTTCTCAGTGCAATTTACCGGATGGCTCAAGCTGGCAGCAAAAGGCAAAGGCAAAAGAAGGAGGCTGTCGATGGGTCATTTTGCCAGGGTGACTACTCCATACCTGATCGCATGACTTCTGCTTGCGATGTTTAAATGTAGCTCTTAGCACGGGTGACCGGAAGAAATGCGACGGATGGGAAGTCATGTGACTGTCACGCCACCGTGCGCAAACATCTTACACTTTGGGACCCGTGTCAAAGCTGTTGAGAGAAGCAGTTGACCGGCTGGATGGGACTGGTCACCCTGGCAGAACGAATGATTCCTTCTACTGCCTTTGCTTTTTGTCGCCAACTTGAGCCATCCGGTAAATCCAATGACAAAAAGCAAATTGAAAAAACAAAGACAATACAGAAAGGGCAATGCCAAACTGGAAAAAGAATGTGGCTACATTTGTTTTGTTTCTTTTATTACTGATTCTCTTTATATTTTCATGTGTGTCTGACAAACAACCATTCACTGTACACTCATTCAGTTCAGAGTCTCCAATTCACCTAACATGCATATTTTTGCAATGTTGGAGGAAGCCAGCATCTGCAGACAGAACGTGCAAACGCAACACATAGATGCCCAAGCAGAGATACAAACCCGTGTCTTCCACATCTCCTGACTGTGTGGCCAACTTGCCTATTAGGCCACTGTATGTAAATAAAAGTCACATGAGAGGTCCAGAGATGGAAGAGATGACAGCAGCATGTCTGTCATGTTATGATTCGGGACTGATGGAAGTCGGATTACAGGACACGACAATGACAACTGTGAGTGCCAGCATTTTTCTTGAAGAAGGTTAGATTCACTAGGGAACTCAAAAAATTACTCTTAGCGACATTAATTATCAATATCATATCACCAGCGAGGAATACTACATATTTGTATTTTTTCTTCATTTAGCCATTTAATCGCCTAATTTTGGCAGAACCATGACTATGAACCATGACCATGACTATTCCACCATGAAACAGCATCTCTGATGAATGAATTCATACATTTTTGGAAAAGTGTGCAAGTGAAGCTGCAAAATATGTGGCACGGCATTACTGTACTTTGAACTCTGTTCAAGTTTGTCTGATAATTTTGGTTTAGCTCCGGCTGCTCAACTTTTGAGTGTTTTTGACTTTTCCGAGGTTCCATTACACGTTGTACCTGTCGTTTAAAAAAAAAAAAAAAGCTTAAAATGATCCCACTTGTTTTAGCCTCATCAACACAGAACATAACTTTAGTTTGCACAATGCAATTCCGAGACATCCTGATCTTCCTTTATCTGTGTTTGTCTTTCCTAACAGCTGATGCGGACCGTTTGTCGGCAATGATCTCGCCAAGGGTTCAAAGTTCAACTGAGGCAATGAGAGGCCGGGTGGTCATTAGTCAGAGCCTAGGAAGCGACCGATAAACAATCAGGAGTCATTGAGTCCTTTTTTCTGGATAAAACTGCTGAAAGTAGAATGATAAAAAAGACGATGACATGGTTGTTCTGTTATGCTGACAAAAATGTTTCCTTTAAAGAGTGTTTTGGTTTTTTTTGGTCTCAAAGTTAATGCCATCCCTGAAGCATCAGTGCTAAAAACATCGCACAATTCCGACACTTCCTGCCTCTCTTGGCTTTTTTTTCTCTCTCCCAAGGCGCCACATTGCGTCATGTTCAGAACATAAAAGTCACCGAGGGGTCATTATCTGGTGCGGAAAGTGGGTCACAGCCAGAGTGACCTGTCTACTATTCCTCCAAACGCGTGTTAGCGTTCAGCTATGCAGGCGGACGGGGATCATGTTGCGAGCAGGGCGCCCATATATCAAGGTAATGACGGGAGGCGGTTAGACAACCAGAAACAGCGACGGCGGGATGCAGCGGCTCCCATCCTATAGGCGCAGCTCTAATAGCACACAATGAGAGCAGTGATAAAAATGCATGCGCGTGGGGTACCAGGCATCTGAGACGTGTTGCTTGCTCAGCTGACCGCACAGCCGGCAAGTTCATTTATAGATCAGTTTAAGTTTTCCGTGGTTGCCTGGAAAACCTCACTCTGTCATAAATCCCTCTCGAGGAAAAAAAAAAGCAGTTGGGACTGGAAAGTCGTGAGCCCATTCTTTTTTGCCATTGCGGCTGGAAGTCTACCCTCCGTCATCTCACTGTGTATAATTGTGTCCTCGATATGTACTCTCAAAAATACATATCGGCTTGCCAAAACACAGCGGACCCTCAAAAGTCTCTCTGTCAACACTGTTGGACGTTTGATTTGAATTAGGGTTCCCCGAAAGAACGGAATTATTCCATTACTGGGTTTTAATAAGGCACCCAAACCTGACCAGATAGCTTTATGTTAAAATGTCTGATTTTTTTATGCTAAAATATTTGTTCACATAGAAAACCACGCATGGGATGGGAGGGCGGACTCACATGCCCAGACATGCAAGGTTATCTGAATGAGGTGATAAGTATGTGGAGGACTTCTACACCAAGGGTTTGGTTAAAGCAGATGGAGACCGCTGCATGGGTTTAGTCTGGCAATTTTTGCCTTATAGACCAAAGGCCCCTTGGTATTTTATTTTGAGTGTCAAAAGTCCATTATTTTTAGCATTTCCAAGGTTTGTCCCTGTTCATACATTTAGATCCTCTATAAACTAGCAACATGCACATTCAGGTATATGGATTTCCAAACCATTAGTGGTGTATGAATAATGGTGGCTTTGTGCAAGGCCAATCTCTGACTCATTGTCATTTGTCTTACTGCTGCCCCAGAGCCCACCTCACGCTTCACCAGCACTCCTTTCCCATTTCCTGCTCGCTCCAACTTCAGGAAGTGAGAAAACGCATTTAAACCAGCGGCCTGGTCGGTTACCCAAGCCGTGGCTGACATCAGAGACTGGCAAAAAGAATAGAATGAGCAAAATGGAAGGGAGAATTACCACCATGTGATGTGTAAGGCAATTAGATTGATGCCCTGAAAGAGACCTTTGAGTCAGAGAACCGTTAACACTGAATTGGTAATTGAAGACTACTGTTACTGGGAAAAATGGGAGGGATGATGTGAAATACAAAATGCATGGACTATTGCATGAGGCACAGTAGTTTAAGCTTAAAGAAACACTGAAACAAGTGATTATCATTAGGCAACACCCCTCCGTGAATCACCACCTTACCGCGGTGGAGGGGTTTGAGTGCCCGAGTGATCCTAGGAGCTATGTTGTCGGGGACTTTAAGCCCCTGGTAGGGTCTCCCAAGGCAAACAGGTTCTAGGTGACGAGCCAGACTAAGAGTGATTCAGAAGACCCGTATGAAGAGAAACATGAGGAGGTGACCGCACCTCGCCCGGATGTGGGATACCGGGGCCTCTCACCCTGGAGCCAGGCCTGGGGGAGGGGCTCGCAGGCGAGCGCCTGGTGGTCAGGTCTTCACCCGTGGGACCTGGCCGGGCCTAGCCCGAAGAAGCCACACGGGAACTCCCCCCCCCAGACCCACCACCTGCAGGGGCAAGCATAAGGGTCCGGTGCTGTGTGATTTGGGCAGTGTTCGAGGGCGGGACATTCAGGGACATTCACTCTTTTTGAATGTTTTACGTTGAAAGAAACCATTTTGGATGGTATCAAATACTGACATAAATTAGATATTGGAAACCCTGACATTTGTTTTGAACTTTCTGTTTGTTAGAAAAAGAAAAAGTCAAATCAAACCAACACTCAGGCTCTTCTCCTCTTTGACAGTCAGGAAATAAAAAGACCCACAGTAATTTCTTGGGGAACCGCCGGTTGTCTGGCCCCTTATTCTACACCTGGTCACATACCCGGCGGGCCCCCCTTTTTGGTGTCAGAAGTGGGATTTCCTGGTAAATTTTTTAAGGTTTTGAGTTTTTATTAGCATTTTTGAGTTTTAAGACAACAGTAGTGGAGGTGTCCCACCCAGCTGAAGAGACTGCTGCTGTGGGAGAGCGTCCGCTGCATCATTTCCAGAGATCTCGAGCACTACAAGAGACTGTGCCATTAAACTTGACAATATGAGAGGCTGAACCAGGCCTTTCATGGCCTTGACCTAGTCACGCAGGAGGTGAACCGGCACGAGGTGATCCAGTTGCACCTCTATCAGGGAGTGGTGACCAAATATTAGAGTTACAAACAAAACTGAATGAACTGAGTCAAAAACATGATGCTGTAATGTCAAGTATTGCTTGAGGTTGAGGTACAGCCAGGTTCTATTGTGTATGTGCCAAGAAAATGTATGAGCCTCTACAACATTGCATGGAAGTCAAGAACAGTACCTCTGGACTGGCAGACCGGGGTGGTGGTCCCCATTTTTAAAAAGGGTGACCGGAGGGTGTGTTCCAACTATAGGGGGATCACACTCCTCAGCCTTCCTGGGAAAGTCTACTCCAGGGTGCTGGAGAGAAGGGTACGACCGTTAGTCGAACCTCGGTTAGAGGAGCTGCAATGTGGTTTTCGTCCCGGTCGCGGAACACTGGACCAGCTCTACACCCTTGCAAGGGTACTCGAGGGTATGTGGGAGTTTGCCCAACCAGTCTACATGTGCTTTGTGGACCTGGAAAAGGCATTCGACCGTGTCCCTCGTGGTGTCCTGTGGGGGGTGCTCCGGGAGTACGGGATTGATGGTCCGCTTCTACGTGCCATTCGGTCCTTGTACAATCGAAGCAGGAGCCTGGTTCGCATTGCCAGCAGTAAGTCGAGCTTGTTTCCGGTGAACGTTGGCCTCCGCCAAGGCTGCCCTTTGTCACCGATTCTGTTCATAATCTTCATGGACAGAATTTCTAGGCGCAGTCAAGGTGTTGAGGGAGTCCAGCTTGGTGACCTTAGGATCTCGTCTCTGCTATTTGCAGACGATGTGGTCCTTATGGCCTCATCAGGCTGTGACCTTCAGCGTTTACTGGAGCGGTTTGCAGCTGAGTGTGAAGCTTCTGGGATGAGACTCAGCACCTCCAAATCCGAGGCCATGGTTCTCAGTCGGAAACGGGTGGACTGTACCCTCCAGGTTGGGAGTGAGGTCTTGCCTCAGGTGGAGGAGTTCAAGTATCTCGAGTTCTTGTTCACGAGTGAGGGAAGGTTGGAGCGTGAGATCGACAGACGGATCGGTGCAGCATCTGCAGTAATGCGGGCTCTGTACCGGACCGTCGTGGTGAAGAGAGAGCTGAGCCGGAAGGCAAAGCTCTCTGTTTACCGATCGATCTGAGTTTCCTCCGTAGGGTGGCTGGACTCACCGTAAGAGATAGGGTGAGGAGCTCGGCCATCCGGGAAGAGCTCAGAGTAGAGCCGCTGCTCCTTCACATCGAGAGGAGCGAGTTGAGGTGGCTCGGGCATCTAGTCCGGATGCCTCCCGGGCGTCTCCCGGGTGAGATGTTTCGGACATGCCCAGTCGGGAGAAGGCCCCCGGGAAGACCTAGGACACGCTGGAGGGACTATGTCTCACAGCTGGCCTGGGAACGCCTTGGTGTCCTCCCGGTGGAGCTGGAAGAGGTAGCCGGGGGCCGGGAAGTCTGGACTTACCTACTGAAACTGCTGCTCCCGCGACCCGGACCCAAATAAGCGGAGGAAAATGGATGGATGGATGGATGTGCCAAGAGAGAAACAGATTGTACTCTTTAATGGTGACCCGAGTAAAGACGCTCACACTGTAGACAAGAAGAGGTGGAGCGGGCTATGAGTCTAAGGGGTCTAAGGGAAAGAGACCAGGTAGACTTTATTCTGTCACATTTGAGAGGTTTTGCATTAGATGAAATCAAGCTATGTACTAATGGACGCCTAGTTGAACCCAGTGCTTTGTTTTTCTTATTTACGTGAGGCACTTAGAGAGAAGCGTACACCCCAGCTGTTGCATGCATTTTATGCTAGCAAACAGTCAGATACGGAGGACTTGAGAGATTACTCCCATGCCCTCTCTCAGTTGCTTAATTCTGCTGTTAGCTTCTCCTAATGTTGTCGCTGACCCGCAGTTTGCACTACGTGACCAGTTCATTGAAGGGCTGCGCGATTGTTCCCTCCGCCGCAAGCTCCGAAGGCTCATCAGAGAGAAACGACAGTCCAACCTGTTTGAGGTTCGGGAAGAGGCCATCATGTAGAGTCTTGAGGACCGTCACAGAAATTCCAACGTGGCAAGAAGCAGACATCTGGTGGTAGAGAGTGCTGGTGGGTAATATGTTAATGATAAGCCCAACAGTAACCCAGAAAGTGAATTGGCCTCAACTTTCCAGGAAGTTGTAAAAATAATAGCCCTGCAAGGTCAAACTATTGCACAGTTAAAAAATGTTGTACGTGAACTTAACACTCAAAAAGCAAAAACAACTGTCCCAAACATGAACAGTAAACCAAAAGTAACTCCCAAATATACTGAAGATGGACAGCCCATCTGTCTCAGATGTGAAGGAGTCGGACATATGGCTAGGCAATGTCCTGCACGTAGAGCCCAAACTCAGACAAGTTCACTGCCTCTGCCGTGGAGGGACTCTGTGTCCACGGTTCATGTAAGGGGCCCTAAGAGAGACACTAATGACACTTCCAGTCTGTTATTAGAGCCAGGCAACACTCCTCTACCTGGTGGTGTTATTGTTGTGCCCACTGTTGTATCGGCCGGTAGTCACCTGTTTCCTGTCCAAGTAATCAACCTACACAAGATGATGTGTGGCTTCCAGGTAAAGCTAGATTAGGTGCTCTGAGTCCATGTGAGTGCATTGAAATTGACCCTTATAAAGTTAAGTTTTAGCGTATATCCGCAACACACGAGGAAGTCACTGTAAGTCAGAAATGCAGCAATAAACCAGACAAAGACATGCAGGACCTGCTTGACCGACTACACGTAGGTGGAACCCGTGAGCAGCAAGTGGAGTTAAAGGCACTGTTACTCAAGTATGCTGATGTTTTTGCAGTGCAGGACAAAGACTTGGGCCACACCGACCATGTCCAACATGAGATCCTTGTTGTGGACGAGACCCCCATTAGCCAGCCGTACAGAAGGATTCCGCCAAATCAGTACAAAGAGTTGAGAGAGCACATCTCAGAACTCTTGAGGAAAGGTGTCATTAAAAAAAGTTCCAGTTCATATGCATCACCAATAGTTTTAGTCCGCAAGCCAGATGGTAGTCTAAGACTGTGCGTAGACTATAGGAGGCTGAACCTAAAAACCAGACGTGATGCATTCCCTTTGCCACGAATAGATGAAAGTCTGGATGCGTTAAGTGGTGCAGAATTCTTCTCAAGCATTGACCTTGCAACTGGCTACCATCAAGTTGCAGTCCACGAAAAGGACAGGCACAAAACGGCCTGTACGACTGACTCCCTTTGGCCTTTTTAATATGTAAGGATGCCGTTTGGATTATGCAAGGTGCCTGCAACCTCATCCGTGCGGAAAGTACAACCAGCCCTTTACCCACTTGCATTTCATCTGCAATCAAGTGCCAGACAAAGGACCTGTGCTCCAGGAAGACTCTGCCAGACTGTTCCGCCTACCACACGGTGATCTTCAGTCGGCTAGTGTTTTGACTACCTTGACTTATTTGGAATTGCATTATTTAATCCTGTCTCTTGTACCTTCAGCTCCAAGCTCCGGTTCCCAGCCTTCAATCCCCAGTCTCCAGTAGCTTCCCCAGTCGTGGATTCTACTCCCTGCACTGACTCTTCAAATAAACGTTTGACTCAAATTTTTTCAGTGGTCTGCCTTTGGGTCCTCACCTCTACGCCGCAACAGAACAGTCTGGCCACATGGACCCAGCAGACCGATACAATTTCTGACATGCTCTGGCTTCCCAGGTGGCCCTTGTTGGCCAGCATGACAAAGCACTCCAGGATTTTATGGAGAAGCTTGTGGCATTGTCTACCAACATTTCACATCTTGGAAATCAGGTGACCCAGCTTTCTGATCATCTCTCCACCAACCCAGAACCGTCCCTCAACCTTCAATCTGAGGCTTCTGCACCCCCCCCCCCCCCCTCAACATTCCAATGCCTACAGAGAGCCACACATTCCAACTCCTGAGCGTTATTCTGGTGATCTTGGTGGCTGTGGACGGTGCGATAAAGGTCTGATAAAGCATCACAATCGGCTACCGCTGCTACTCTTCTTCATACATACTCTGCCTTCACAAATAAAATGAGAACGATTTTTGACCACCCTTTAAAGGGCAAAGAACCCGCTAAAAGATTATTAAGTCTCAACCAAGGATCATCCCCTGTGGCTCAGTATGCTGTAAATTTTCAAACTCTTGCTAAGGAATGTGGATGGAATGACACTGCACTACAAGGTGCATTTGTAAGAGGACTTTCAGAAAATGTGAAGGACAAGATAGCTACTCGTGATAAAACCAAACTGTTTTCCTCCTGTGCCTTCCAGTCTACCCAATCCGCCTGATGCAGAGGAGCCCATGCCACTTGGCCGGGCCGTCTTACTCCTTCTGAGCACCAGCACCGTCAACGGTTTGGACTCTGTCTGTACTGTGGGCACGAGGGACATTTCATCAGTGCTTGCCACCTGCAACAAAAATAATTGGCTCATCAGGACGTGGAAGGATCCTGGTGAGCCATGCTACCTCTCCACAACTCAATTCTCCAGATCCACTCCTTCTTCAGGCCTCTTTACTCTGGTTACGAGAGTCCATTTCAATTGAGTCCTTTGTTTGATTGTGGTGCAGATGACAATTTTATTGATTCAACACTAATCCACCAAGCAAACATCCCAATAGAACCCTTAGAGTTCCCCAGAGAGGTTAATGCCTTAAATGGAAGTCATCTAGCCAAGATTACTCACCCACCATATTCTTACTTTCTGGAAATCACAAGGAAGAGATTCGGTTTTAGTTATTTCTTCACCTCTCGCTCCTGTGGTTCTGGGCCTCCCTTGGCTAAAACTACACAACCCTCACATGGATTGGAACGCAAATAAAGTACTCAGCTGGAGCACCCACTGCCACTCACACTGTCTGCAGTAAGCTATCTCTGTTGGTGAGAGTATTCAGCCCCATCGTACTCCTCCAGATTTAACCTCTGTTCCTGCTGTGTACCATGACCAAGCTGAAGTATTCAGTAAACAGAAAGCTCTTTCACTCCCCCCACATCGCCCTTATGATTGTGTTGTAAACCTACTTTCTGGAGCACCTTTACCCTCAAGCTGTTTTTAAAAACTTTCCCGTCCAGAAAGGGAAACCATGAAGCTGTATATTAAAGACTCCCTAGCTGCAGGGCTAATTCTCCCTTCATCTTCTCCAGTTGGAGCAGGGTTTTTCTTTGTGGAAGACACTACTTTACGGCCCTGCATTGACTACCGTGGATTAAATGACATCACTGTAAAGAATAAACATCCCTTGCCTCTCATCGATTCCGCTTTTGAGCCCCTTCATCAAGCTACTATTTTTACTAAGCTTGATCTTTGAAATGCTTATCATTTGGTCTGTATTCGTCAAGGAGATGAGTAGAAGACTGCGTTTAACACACCTTCGGGGGACTTTGAATATTTAGTGATGCCTTTTGGCCTGACAAATGCCCCTGCCATCTTCCAAGCCTTAGTAAATGATGTCCTCTGTGATGTCTTGAATAAGTTTGTATTTGTTTACCTGGATGACATCCAGATTTTTTCTAGAGATCTACAGGACCATATTCAACACGTGAAGCTGATGCTACAGAGACTATATGAGAACAAGCTTTTTGTGAAAGCAGAGAAATGCGAGTTTCATGCTCTGTGACTTTTCTTGGTTTTGTCCTCACAGGGACTACTCAAAGCAATCTAGCCAAAGTGAAAGCTGTCGCTGAATGGCCAAGACCGGAGACTTGAAAACAACTCCATTGGGTTTGCCAACTTCTATAGGAGATTCATTAAGCCTTATAGCCGTAAGGCAGCCCCACTGACCAGTTTGACATCGACATCTGTCCCTTTCAAGTGGTCAAGTGAGGCTGAGAATGATTTTCCACACTCAAACAACTTTTCATAACTGCTCCTGTTTTCTGTCATCCAGACCCATCCAGACAGTTCACCGTTGAAGTGGATGCTTCAGATTCGGGAGTGGGAGCTGTTCTCTCACAGCATTCTCCGAATGACCAGAAAATGCACCCTTGTGCTTTTTTACTCTCGTCGTCTCACTTCTGCTGAGGCTAATTATGATTTTTGAAACCGGGAACTGCTGGCAGTAGTTTTGGCCCTGCAAGAATGGCGGCACTGGTTAGAGGGAGCTGAGCATCCCTTCATTGTGTGGACTGACCACTAAAATGTGTCCTTCCTCCGTTCAGCAAAAACGTTGAACTCCCGGCAGGCTAGGTGGGCGTTGTTCCTTGGAAGGTTCAACTTTGAACCTTCCAAGAAACAACGCCCGCCCTGGGTCCCGCAAGGTGAAGCCTGTTGCCCTGTGCCGCCAGTCCATTGTAGAAGAGCCAGCATTACCACCCAGCACTATACTTTCACACTCCTGTGTACTCGGAGCCATTAGGTGGGAAATAGAGAACGTTGTACAGGAGGCCCAATATACACAACCTGATCCTGGTAATGGTCCGCCTGGTCTTTTGTTTGTGCCTGATTCAGTCCGTTCTCAGGTCCTGGAATGGGGACACTACTCAAAGGTAACCTGTCATTCTGGTTCTAACAGAACCCTGACATTTCACCAAAGATTTTGGTGGCCGACTATGAATTGAGATACTGGCGCCTTTGTGTCTGAATGCCCTGTATGTGCTCGAAGTAAATCCAGTCACCAGTCCCCCACCGATCTCCTTTGTCCGTTACCTGTCCCCAGCAGACCTTGGTCACATATAGCGGTGGATTTTGTCACAGGTCTCCAACTCTTTGATGGTAATACCACTATACTAATTATTGTAGATTGTTTTTCTAAAGCTGCACACTTTGTGGCTCTTCCCAAGTTACCTTCCTCTTCTGAAACTGCTCAACTCCTTGTAGAGCATGTGTTCCGTGTTCATGGTATTCCCAAAGACATAGTTTCAGACGGGACCGCAGTTTTCCTCCCTAGTTTGGAAAGCCTTTTGTGAATTCCTGGCAATGTCGGCCAGCCTTTCCTCTGGTCATCACCCACAATCCAATGGGCAAATGGAGAGGGCTTAACCAGGACCTAGGGTCTGCATTACGCTGTGTTACGGCATGTAAACCTTTTTTTGCCTTGGGTCGAGTATGGTCACAACTCTCAGGTGTCCTCAGCAACAGGTATGTCTCCTTTTATGGTGTCCCCGGGTTTTAAAACTCCCCTATTCCCAGAACAGGAGACAGATGTTGCTGTCCCATCAGTCAAGGACCACCTACGATGCTGTCGCAACATTTGGAAGGATACCCAAGCGGCTCGTAAGTGTACGGCAATCCGCAACCAGAAGATCGCTAACCGCCACCGTGAGCCATCATCTATATATTAGCCTGGGCAACAGGTATGGCTCTCTTCTCGAGATCTTCCCATTCAAGTTGAATCTCGCAAGTTGGCTCCCATGTTTGTTTGGCCTTTCACTAACGAAGATAATCAATCCCTTAGTAGTCCGTTTGAAACTGCCAGCATCTATGACCACCCATCCTTCCTTTCATGTATCCCGCCTGAAGCCTGTTGTTTCCAGTCCTTTCTGCCCTCCGATCCCCCTCCTCCCGCCTGGCTTGTTGATGGCCATCCAGCCTTCACTGTACGGCGCATTCTGGATGTGCGACGTCGTGCGAAGGGCTTCCATTATTTGGTTGATTGGGAGGGGTACGGTGCCGAGGAGCGGTCTTGGGTTCCTTGTTTCTATATATTGGATGCCTCCCTGCTCCGCGATTTTTATCAGGCCTTCCCTGACAAGCCGGGGAGGTAGTCCAGGGACGCCCCGCGGGGGGGAAGCAGGGGGGGGCTTGTCATACCCCTGGGTGTGGCGCTGTTTCCCCTTCTCCACTCCCTTTTCTGTGTGTGTGTGTGTGTGTATGTATGGAGGAGTCTTCCAGAGTTACCCACTTGCATTTCATCTGCAATCAGGTGCCAGACAAAGGACCTGTGCTCCGGAAGACTCTGCCAGACTTTTCCATTATTTAATCCTGTGTCTTGTACCTTCAGCTCCAAGCTCCGGTTCCCAGCCTTCAATCCCACTCTCCAGCAGCTTCCCCAGTCATGGATTCTACTCCCTGCTCTGACTCTTCAAATAAACGGTTGACTCAAATGTTGTCAGTGGTCTGCCTTTGGGTCCTCACCTCTTCGCCACAACAACTAAAGTCTTCACTAAGTGCAAAGGTTTGAAGCAGTGTTTTTTTACATTAATTTATTTGTAGTGGCTCGTTACACTACTTTTTACATTCTTTATGATTTGGTGCAATCTGCTTGCCACTGCGAATCATCACATTATAGTAGGACTGTCTGAGTGGCATGTCCAATCCTGGGAGGGTTCTTATGAGTGCTGTATTGGGTACAATTCTTAACCAAACTTTAAATCAATTGTAATAGAACACGAGCCTGCTATTCTTACACTGAAAGTTCAAATCAGTACTTTACTTTCAGATACTGTGCCAGTCACACTTTTCAATGGCATTTTCTTTTCCATCCTCTCACTTCTTCACTTCTTGGTTTAATTAAGGCTATCTCCACACGATGACAAAACGCTCATCTTTTCCGAAATGTTTTTTGTAAAGAAGGAGATAGTTCAGAAACTGTTTGTCCATATGAATGTACTGAAAACGAGTGAAAACGATGTTAGAACTTCCCTGGTTATGAGTGATATTGGAGTAGGACTAGAAAACCATTTTTATTTCTACCATTTAGTTTCCTTTCTTGTCCCTTTGTCCTAAATCTTGTCCGTCTGTGGCCAGACCCAATGCATCCCAAAACCTCCTGGAATACTGCATGCACCAGTCTCCACACAGTAACCACAAGCTATATAGACTTGATAGAAAAAGCTCCCTTCAGGCAGTCCTTATGAACCCAGAATAGGTATGATGCACGGCCACTGTTTTCTGTGAGTTTGTGTAGGGGTTTTCCATATAGATTTCCCATGTCATGATATACTGTACGACAGTGTTTGCTATGTTTGACTGCTTATGGATGTCTTTTTAAATGCCGCAGTAACTTTCACATGCTGGCCTTCCACCAAACCCCAAAATATGCTGCCTAGTATTTTAAACTGCCAGATCATGTCGGCATCTGCGGGTGTGCAACTACGTTAGTGTTGGTGTATATGTGTGCTTGCAGGTCTTTAAATACATACAGTATATAAAAAAACAAAGCAGTGTTGCCAGAAAGAAACTGAATAGACAGTCAAGTCTATAGTATTTCAATCTGCTTTTCATGTTTTGTCTGCAAGACACAGTTTTTCATGTTGTGTTGCTACTTACCTTGTCTTTATCACTATGCATGCAATTTCTCTCTTCATCGCTATCATCTTCCCCACCTCAGTTTGAAGTTCTTATTTCAAATGCCAGTGTAGAGACTGCCACTCTTGTACTAGTTGTTAGGAGTGTCTGAAATATTCAAGCCTCAGCCTTGTGTGTGTGCGCTGTGGTGTCTGGAGCAGCAGGACTTAAAGCTTGCAACAACGCAGGGCCATGCCTGTAAAATACGAAGTATATCACAGTAATGCTTGAGCGACCATCTAAAAACAATCACAACTGTGTGATCAATAAAAAGTTAGGTTTCTTATCAACTGCAACAAGGTGATACTATCTCCTCATTCACACAGTCAATTCAACTCTTTGATCAAACCAACGTGCAAGTAATCACAACATAGACAACAAAAAAGCAAATTCTGCTTGTACTTGTACGATTAGTTTCATGAAGACTTGCCATGTTTTAGCCCAGGGGTGGGAAAACTTTTTGACTCAATTTAAAAGAAATTGGAAAGGGGAGCCGTCCATATATTGTGGTCATCAAAGACATACAGTGCAACGAAACAAAAACACAGTATAGCTACAGCAAGTTAACGCGTCACATATATCAACTACTAGTACTAAACAACAGCTAAGCGGTAAGTAAAACACGTGACTTAAACGTAACTTGTTATTCACAAGTGCCTGCAAGGCGTGCTGGGCAGTCCAGCAGCAATAATATGAGCTATGAACAATAAAACCATGGATGTCAATAGTATGTCAACGTCCCTCCCTGTTTACTTCCCTGATGATCTTCCCAAAGTATTTTGCAATCAAACAAAAATGCGACAAATACTGCAAAAATGTTGGGAGTACCACGAGCTACCCAGCATGCCTTGCAGCAAGATGGTATCTGTGTAATTTTGGGCTAGGTATTTTGCTTATAATTTTATTTGTATGCCCACATGGTGCAGTAAGTTACATTGTGCATTATGTGTGTGTTGAAATGTTGTGTAGTTTTATCGCCTTTTTGTACAAGCTACAGATTGCATCTGACTATTTTGCAAGTTTTAAAGAAAGGAATTTGGAAATGCCTGGTGGGCCAGATTAGGACATTTGGCCGGGTTGATGTGCAGTCTGTACACCCCTGTTTTAGGTTATGTCCAACAAACATAGACACACATTTCCCCCATTCCAATGTTAAAGACAATCTCCATCCAAATGTGTGGAACTTCAAAAAAAAAATCTCTGTCAGCACATTAACTGCCTGCCATGCGCATTTTGGCCAATTAGAACCCATGAAAAAGCACCAGAGCTCACTTGGCTGTGAATTTTAACGCTTCTGCTCATAAATACAGTTGCATATTAGATCTTTACAATCCGTGCACACTTAGACAGAGTCCAGGAAAAGTCTAAAAGTACTGGAAGTGCTAAATTTTGCTAAAGGAAGAGCGGTAAGCCCCCCGCAGACCCACCACCTGCGGGGGCAAGCATAAGGGTCCGGTGCTGTGTGATTTGGGCAGTGGTCAAGGGCGGGTTTCCGGGCGACCTGGTCTTCGGCGGCCAAATCTGGTTCTTGGGACATGGAATGTCACTTCTCTGGTGGGGAAGGAGCCCGAGCTTGTGGAAGAGGCGGAGAGATTCCGATNGAGCGCTGGACGCTCTATAGAAAGTGTTTTGGGTGCACATTGCACTTTGGCGTTAGTTTGGTGCAACATTGCAAACGAAAGCTACTGTGAAGCTTTCTTTCAAAACAAACATAGCACGACAAGGGAACATGCTAGAGACTAAATTCCAAGTGCATTTTGTGCAGCTTCGCGAGTTGTACTTTCTCCACCTGTTTGGTGAGCCTGCGCTGTTCTGACGGGCAGTTACAGGCAAAATGAAGGGGAGACGTTTAAAGCACAGAACACTACTTATTACGCCGTGCTGAGCGCTGGACGCTCTATAGAAAGTGTTTTGGGTGCACATTGCACTTTGGCGTTAGTTTGGTGCAACATTGCAAACGAAAGCTACTGTGAAGCTTTCTTTCAAAACAAACATAGCACGACAAGGGAACATGCTAGAGACTAAATTCCAAGTGCATTTTGTGCAGCTTCGCGAGTTGTACTTTCTCCACCTGTTTGGTGAGCCTGCGCTGTTCTGACGGGCAGTTACAGGCAAAATGAAGGGGAGACGTTTAAAGCACAGAACACTACTTATTACGCCGTGCTGAGCGCTGGACGCTCTATAGAAAGTGTTTTGGGTGCACATTGCACTTTGGCGTTAGTTTGGTGCAACATTGCAAACGAAAGCTACTGTGAAGCTTTCTTTCAAAACAAACATAGCACGACAAGGGAACATGCTAGAGACTAAATTCCAAGTGCATTTTGTGCAGCTTCGCGAGTTGTACTTTCTCCACCTGTTTGGTGAGCCTGCGCTGTTCTGACGGGCAGTTACAGGCAAAATGAAGGGGAGACGTTTAAAGCACAGAACACTACTTATTACGCCGTGCTGAGCGCTGGACGCTCTATAGAAAGTGTTTTGGGTGCACATTGCACTTTGGCGTTAGTTTGGTGCAACATTGCAAACGAAAGCTACTGTGAAGCTTTCTTTCAAAACAAACATAGCACGACAAGGGAACATGCTAGAGACTAAATTCCAAGTGCATTTTGTGCAGCTTCGCGAGTTGTACTTTCTCCACCTGTTTGGTGAGCCTGCGCTGTTCTGACGGGCAGTTACAGGCAAAATGAAGGGGAGACGTTTAAAGCACAGAACACTACTTATTACGCCGTGCTGAGCGCTGGACGCTCTATAGAAAGTGTTTTGGGTGCACATTGCACTTTGGCGTTAGTTTGGTGCAACATTGCAAACGAAAGCTACTGTGAAGCTTTCTTTCAAAACAAACATAGCACGACAAGGGAACATGCTAGAGACTAAATTCCAAGTGCATTTTGTGCAGCTTCGCGAGTTGTACTTTCTCCACCTGTTTGGTGAGCCTGCGCTGTTCTGACGGGCAGTTACAGGCAAAATGAAGGGGAGACGTTTAAAGCACAGAACACTACTTATTACGCCGTGCTGAGCGCTGGACGCTCTATAGAAAGTGTTTTGGGTGCACATTGCACTTTGGCGTTAGTTTGGTGCAACATTGCAAACGAAAGCTACTGTGAAGCTTTCTTTCAAAACAAACATAGCACGACAAGGGAACATGCTAGAGACTAAATTCCAAGTGCATTTTGTGCAGCTTCGCGAGTTGTACTTTCTCCACCTGTTTGGTGAGCCTGCGCTGTTCTGACGGGCAGTTACAGGCAAAATGAAGGGGAGACGTTTAAAGCACAGAACACTACTTATTACGCCGTGCTGAGCGCTGGACGCTCTATAGAAAGTGTTTTGGGTGCACATTGCACTTTGGCGTTAGTTTGGTGCAACATTGCAAACGAAAGCTACTGTGAAGCTTTCTTTCAAAACAAACATAGCACGACAAGGGAACATGCTAGAGACTAAATTCCAAGTGCATTTTGTGCAGCTTCGCGAGTTGTACTTTCTCCACCTGTTTGGTGAGCCTGCGCTGTTCTGACGGGCAGTTACAGGCAAAATGAAGGGGAGACGTTTAAAGCACAGAACACTACTTATTACGCCGTGCTGAGCGCTGGACGCTCTATAGAAAGTGTTTTGGGTGCACATTGCACTTTGGCGTTAGTTTGGTGCAACATTGCAAACGAAAGCTACTGTGAAGCTTTCTTTCAAAACAAACATAGCACGACAAGGGAACATGCTAGAGACTAAATTCCAAGTGCATTTTGTGCAGCTTCGCGAGTTGTACTTTCTCCACCTGTTTGGTGAGCCTGCGCTGTTCTGACGGGCAGTTACAGGCAAAATGAAGGGGAGACGTTTAAAGCACAGAACACTACTTATTACGCCGTGCTGAGCGCTGGACGCTCTATAGAAAGTGTTTTGGGTGCACATTGCACTTTGGCGTTAGTTTGGTGCAACATTGCAAACGAAAGCTACTGTGAAGCTTTCTTTCAAAACAAACATAGCACGACAAGGGAACATGCTAGAGACTAAATTCCAAGTGCATTTTGTGCAGCTTCGCGAGTTGTACTTTCTCCACCTGTTTGGTGAGCCTGCGCTGTTCTGACGGGCAGTTACAGGCAAAATGAAGGGGAGACGTTTAAAGCACAGAACACTACTTATTACGCCGTGCTGAGCGCTGGACGCTCTATAGAAAGTGTTTTGGGTGCACATTGCACTTTGGCGTTAGTTTGGTGCAACATTGCAAACGAAAGCTACTGTGAAGCTTTCTTTCAAAACAAACATAGCATAGGATCTCCAGCAGCAGTTACCATGATGAAACTTCCAAGGTGGAATTTGATTTAAAATGTTCATGTATTAATTTGCTGTACCAGTGGTGTTTGCTCTGAGACTCCAAGGGAAGCTCAGCTTCCTTTAAAATGTCCAAAAAAATTGGGAAATATCATGTGTGTACATATCATTGACTAAATATCTAGCCTAGACATATGCAGTATACTGTACATATATAGAGTATGTAGCATTGATCAGCTTTGAAACTGCCTACTTAGTATACTGTGTAGTAAGTGACATTCAACAAGTCGAGAAAGCATGGATTCATAACAGTTATGATATTTGAAATTAGCACAGCTGAAGCTGCGCCTGTGTTGTGAATTGAAGTTTATGGGTTGTGGTATAGGGAGGCAGATGTTATGGGCAACAAACAGAGGTACATTTTTATGAAGGCATGAATATGAATGCACAGATACTGTGACAAGAGGTCCATTTTTTGGTCATTCATCCACTAGCATCACCTCATGTTGCAGGATGATAATGCACTGCCCCACGTTGCAAGGCTCTGTGCACAATTCCCAAATCCTGGAAGCTGAAGCCATCCCAGTTTTTGAATGGCTAATATACCAACCATCAGGATCTGGGTATACAGTGGTCCCTCGTTTATCGTGATTAATTAGTTCCAGACCCGACTGTGATAAGTGAATTTCACAAATTAGAATTCAATATTAATAAATGAAATATGCTCATAGTTACAGCACATAAAATGTGTTTATCACCTTGTAAGTATCTTATAATATAATAAAAAAATAAATATCAAATTTTTTTTAACCAATTTTAGAGCCATGTAGAATTGAAATAACAAATTCAAAAATTTAATTATATAAAAACATGTTACATACATTCATTACACTCAGACAAATATATTTTAAATGTTCTTATGACCATTAAAAAATGATTTCAGAAATGTCGGCGAACGGAAAAGTATGAACAATACGGTGTGCTATGGAGTCAATCAGTCTGTGGCACTCCTTAGGTGCTATGAGAGCACAGGTTGCTCTGTTAGTGGCTTTCAGCTCTTCTCCATTGTTGCGTTTAGCGAATCGCGTTTTCCTCTTGACAATACCCCATAGATTTTCTCTTGGGTTGAGGTCAGGCGAGTTTGCTGGCCAATTATATTCCCATGGACACCATGGTCCGTAAACCAGGTACTGGTAGTTTTGCCATTGTGTGCAAATGGCAGGTAGACCATTGTACTGACGTTGAACCTCAGAAAACACAGTGAAAGTTTGGGGTGCTATGTCATTGTTTGGTGTTGGTCCACAGACTGTGGAAACTTTAAAGTAGACCTCAAGCAGTTTGGATTCTGTGCTTCTCTCTTCCCTCAGACTTTGGGACATTGATTTTCAAAGAAAATGCAAAATTTACTTTCATCAGAGAACATAGCTTTGCACCACTCAGGAACAGTCCAGTTCTTAGCCAAGCTTCTAATTCAGTCTTTAGTTCAAGCAGTAGGCAGGAAATAGGACAGCTTAAATTCCATGTCTTGCATACCTCTTGAAGAACTGACTCCAGCTGCAGTCCACTCTCAATCCTCTTAAGGGTGAAGCTATCCCCATTGCTTGTACACTTTTTTCTACATCTTTGTAACTTTCTGTTAATACGCTTGAACACAGAGCTCTATGAACAGCCAGCTTTTTTAGCATTGACCTTTTGTGTCTTGTCATCCTGGTGCAAGGTGTCAATGATCATCTATTGGCAACTGTCTTCTTGTAGCGTAAAGGAATAGACTAAGAGACCATTTGAAGGCCTGTAACGGTGTTTTAGTTAATTAGCTGATTAGATTGGGACACTAGGTGTCTTCAATATTGAACCTTTTCACAATATTCTAATTTTCTTAGATACTCATTACTCGTTTCATTAGCTGTCAGTTATGTCATTAATCAAAATGAAAAGAAACAAACACTTAGAATATATCAGTCTGTGTGCAATGCATCTACTGTATATACAATATGAGCTTCACAATTCTAATAGAATTACTGAAATACACCAACTTTTTTTTAGTATTCTGACTGTTTTTTGGGACCCCAGGATCTCACCTAAATCTGCACATTTTGTAGGAGCCTTTTATTGTAACCAACTTTTATTGCAAAGCGGTGCAATAATAATGCTGTCACGTCAGCATCTTTAAGGTCACAATATGGAGTTTTGTGTATTCATGAATGTTCAGGCTGGACTAGAGAAGAGGTGGAGGTTTATCAAGAGACGAGGGGAGTGTATCCATGGTAGTTGATAGTGACGAGAGAGAAATACACCATATAGCTGTGGAGGTTAAAGACCGCAAATGTGTTGGGATAACGGTAGAGGGAGGAGAGAAGGGTTTATCTGCATATTGAATGTCTTTCTTTGTTTTGGCCACAACCAGTCTCCACACTTGGACAGACTGGGAAAAATGAAACAATCTGTAAGACTATTTCACAATCTTGCACTGATTGTGCAGCTGTACCAAATGTTAGGCAGCATTTGTTTTGTTCAGTCAAAATGAATGACTATGATGAAGGAATAAGACAAATCCCACATTATTGCATCAGGAAATTAAGATTGACCCAACGTGACGTGAAGTTTGTCTTTGTTTTTAAATTTGGTTGGTTTTAGTCAAACACTACTGATATTTTGTTTTCGAGTATGTTTCCAAACATTTACACATTTACTGGTAAAGCACAATTCAGTTTTGGGTTGTTAACATGGCAATCACTTGAATGTAAATGCAAAGGTCGAATAGAAGAGGTACTTTTTTTATAAGGCCTACACAAACATGATTTTAGCTTGACTTCTGTGGTACATATTTGGATCAATACCGTTGTCGACGCAGCATACACATAGCCCCTGAGCCACTTGTGACCGCAGTGCTGATATCAATGTGTTCTTGGCACTAGTGACTCATGGGAAATCATTAATGTGATTGTTGTCCTTCACCTACATCCTCAGACTCATGGAAAATATTGGGATTGCCAGTTGGATAACTACAGCTGACAAACGTATCACCCGTCACAGTGGGAGTAGGGTAGTCCGTCAAGTGTGAAAAAAGCATACACTTTCTTACAGTGACAGCAACAGACTCCACAACTTACGACCTGTTTGGAGGAGGGCGTGACACATGTCATCATACAACCACCTGTCGACTGAGCCACTGTCCGATAATAAGTAACGTATTTTGTCCTGTTGCTATGGACACAGGTGGTACAGAACCAGACTGGGGCAGTGCTCACAGACAAAGGAGATGGTGCACAAAGGAGATAACGGGTAGTGAGACTGCTGGCTGTGTCTGATTAAAGACAGGATAGCTGGCAGGGACCAATCAGAATGTCAGTTGCAGAAACATATTATGTTATACATGGCATTATTTTTGTTAAACTGTCATGAAATCGGTCCCCACCCAGTGAGCTTTTCACATCACCATGTGAATGTCTGAGTACCAAGTTCGGTTGTAGTCCAAGGAATGGATGGGTGTCATTTTTCCAGTCACTGTATTCTAGAAAGATGATGCTTTTATAATATTTGGAAAAATATTTGGCCTGGAGTGACCAGAGTTTTCTTCCTAAGCTCATAACCTCTGGGTATTAAGCTCAAGTTACCTCCCGTTAGGTTTCTGTGAACTGGTAAAGAAAATATTGATTCTCCATGGTCTTTCACCTTGTCTGGGCGTGCTAATGCCTCAAGGCCTTCGTGTGGACCCATCTGTACTTCTGCTTTCATTTGAGCCAATCATACTTTGCACTTGGAACTATTCTTGGACCAACAATGTGCATTGGGGTTCCCCGTTTTTTATCCATTCCCTCATTATTATTTCCTCCCCAGCCTAACCTGCTGATTACCAGGGCCCCCTTGCTGTAGTTTGTACAAAGTACAACCGTAGCTAACAAAATGGTCCAATGCTGTTGCTTCACAGCAAGATGGCTCTCAAGATGGATCCCCATTGCATGTCCATACATATTTGGTACGCTTGCATGTGTTCTGTATCAACCTTTCTCTGCAGTGGTCAACTCAATAGCTCGGTGGATGGAAGAGATAAAGCCTCAATATCATAGATGGGTGCTTGATTGGCAGGCAGACTCTAGAATAAACATAACAAGATACCACAAATGTCCGTCCAAAGTCAGCTGAGAAAGGCTCCAGCATACCCCCGCAACCTTAATGAAGATAAGCGGCATAGAAAATGGATGGATGGATGGATGGATGGATACCACAAATGAAGATCCAAGTCTCAAATTTCTGGAAATTTACTAGTTTTTAACTAATCTCCAACCCACTTTTTTTTCCCTTTTAGGCAAAAGAAAAAAGTAAACAATAAAGCATCCATTACAATTGTAAAGGATACTGGCCATGGATACATGGACTCAAAATCACAAGCGTCAGTCTTGTTGCCAAATGTGGAGGGGGAGGACGACTACAGCCATGAGTCGAGTACATCAGGAAAACAGGAAGAAGAGGAACATTTCTGGGAGACCTGGATGCAAGACTTTAAGCAGTTAAAACAGATGAAGATGGAGATGCAGGAGATACGGGGGGGTGACATTAAGCATTTGCAGTCACAGATTCAACATGTGCAATCGCAGAATGACAGTTTCATCGAAAAGATCCAAGAGGTCTATGGTGATGTCATAAACCTTATGGAGGAAAATAGAGCACTGATTAAAGAAATTTAAGCTCTAAAAGAAGAAATCGAGAATTTGAAAGATAAAAACGTTGCATTGTGTGCTGCTCTTAAAGAAGTTAAAAACCCTATGGCAGATAATAAAGCACTACACACTGATATCAAGGCTTTGCAGGATACTATAAAGCCACTACTGGAAGAAAATGCTGCCTTGCACGCTGCTCTCAAGGAAGCTAAAAACCATATGGAAGAAAATAGAGCATTATGCAAGGATGTTAGAGTTCTGCAGAATGATATCAAGACATTATTGGAAGATACTGCTGCCTTGCATGCTGCCCTCAAGGAGGTTTGAAACCCCAAGGAAGTCAACAATGCATTATGCAATGACATCGATGCTCTACAGGATGATACCAGGACACTATTGAAGGATAATGCCGCCTGGCGCACCACAGGAAGAGAAAGAAGCAAAGGATAACATCACGGAGCAAATGAAAACTATAATGGATAAGATGGATCAGGATTCACGAATGATTGATGTGATCCTCACAGGCTCAGAATTACACCCAAGTCAAAAGATAGGGAAGCTCATAACAGAGGAGAACCAGATGGAATGAATGTTCCTTCAGAAAAGCAACGGATTGTCAGCTTCCTACGATCAAGGGAGGTGGATGTAGATATCGACACCATTGATACTTGCATCCCGCTGTACGGCAGAAACAACAGCACACCTTCATCATCAAGTTCACCAACAGGGAATTCAAAACTGCACTGCTGAAGCAGAGGAAGAACTTGAAAGACACAAAGTCTACTAAAGGAGCATCTGACAAAACGCAACGCTGACATCGCCAAGAAAGCACGAGACTTGAGGAAGCAGGGAAAGATACAAAGTACTTGGAGCACCAACGGGAAATTATACATCAAGCTACATGGAGGTCCAGGAGAAGCAGGAGTGCTGGTTGTCAAGGATCTGGATACATACTAAACATCATATAATCATGACAACAAGGAAAAAAGAAGATACAACACATAAAAACAGTAAGATTACACTCAGTAATACGAACATTGATATTAACGTTGAAAGATCACGCTCAACAAAGTATTAAAATCAGGAACTCAAGTACTTCCATTTAATGACAACTCCAAGACGGCAAGATGTTGATCCGGGAAACAACAGGGGAAGAGGGAAGGAAAGAGGAGGGGGGAAAAAGAAAATAGGATATAGGCATGTATGTAGTATATGTATGTTTGTGTATGTATACATATGAATGTATGAGTATGTAGGCATGTATGTAGTATATGTATGTTTGTGTATGTATACATATGAATGTATGAGTATGTAGGCATGTATGTATTAGCAAATCATGCGAGGAGGGGGTAGGACTAAACAAACGAGCTCTGCTTCTTCCTACTCCTTTGCAGACATGTGGACCTGAGGAACGTAACATGAATAGTTCTTTGTACATTGTATGCATGTTCCAGACTAATTCAACCAAACCTAACCAAACTCTTTAGATCCTGTGGGCTTACCTGGACTTTTCCCTCAAGTTCAGGTTTCCCACTTGCCATTCAGATTAACTGATAAACCTTTGTTGTGATGCAGGAATTTGTTCATAGCTTCTGCCTGTAGAGGACCAGATTTTGTGTTCAACTCTGTAAACATGGTAAGATGCTGTAATAGTCATAAAATATCCGTTAAAAATGTGTGCCTCCGACTTTGGTGCACTGGAATTTGCTCTACTCCTAACAATCCTAAAGTCAAGTTGTTCTGTTTTGATTGAACTTGTTAGGATTTTCATACTAAACTGTGACGGCCCATAGTGAGCTCTGTGGTTAGGACTGTCATAAAATCCTTGAGCCTGTTTGTCTGGACCAGACTGTGTGGTGTGTGTGTGTCCTGATCAGATTAGTGACCAATGATTAGTGACCACCCCAGTTGTCAGTATTCCCCCCTGACATTTCAAGTATGCCCAAGCACCCAAGACTAGATAGATATGGATATCTGATGAAAAAGATCTTGCTTTCAACACACATAACTGATCCTTTTGGGACTGAAGTATATCTTGAAGCAATTTAAAATGTTAACCATAGTTGTGCGCCTCTTTATTCTTGATCTGAATAGCCGAAGGAGACACCAGATACACGACTTTAGTCAGGTACAGAGGGAGTAAGCTTTTTATTAGTCTCCCACGGTTGTTTTACACGCTGAAGACGCGGTTTGGTCATCCAAACACGGAAAATTTAGGGGAAAATACGGGAGCCGTTTGGCCTATACACAATTGTTGTTTATTAAAGAGAATTAAACACAATAAACGAGTGATTACTCATTCATTCATTTTCTATGCCGCTTATCCTCATTAGGGTCACGGGGGTGCTGGAGCCTATCCCAGCAGACTTTGGGCAAGAGGCGGGGTACACCCTGGACTGGTCGCCAGGGCAGACAAACAAACATTCACACTCACATTCATACTCTAATGGACAATTTAGAGCGGCCAATGAAGCAAACATGCATGTTTTTGGAATGTGGGAGGAAAGCGGAGTACTCGTAGAAAACCCACACACGCACGGGGGAGAACATGCAAACCCCACACAGAGATGCCCAACGGAGATTCGAACCCTGAACCTCCTGACCGTGAGGCCAACATGCTACCCACTCGACCACCGTGCGGCCCCGAGTGATTACTGTTTTATTAATATTGGTCCCCGTTGTAGTATTAGTATATTTACTACGAATTGCATGTCGTGCTGTCATTTTTGTGTTTGCATTGTGAGTCTAGTTTGTGTTCTGTCTCATTTCACATTGTCACAAGTTTGCTTGCCCACCTAAGTGTTTCTCACTTGTAAGCAAGCTTAAAGCGCTTCGGATCATCTCTTTTGCCACTCATGTTCGCCACAATTTGTATGATAGTACTACAAAAAGCTCAGGAAGCATGGACTAAGCTTTGATGTCAAGTTTCAGAACCCTGCTCTAGAGCAGTGTTTTTCAACCTTTTTTGAGCCAAGGCCCACTTTTTTCATTGCAAAAATCCCAAGGCACACCACCAGCAGAAAATGTAAACATGAATCTCTGTAGCCTATGGAAACAATATCAATTCAATAGGAAGTGTTGTCCCCTACTGCTATATAGCTTATTACACGATTACTCTGCCCAGAGATGAAGATGCTGAGGTTCTCTTTGGGTGTGACCAGGATGGACAGGATCAGGAATGAGCACATCAGAGGGACAGCACATGTTAGAGGTTTTGGAGATAAAGTCAGAGAGGCCAGACTGAGATGGTTGGGACATGTCCAGAGGAGAGATAGTGAATATGTTGGTAGAAGGATGCTGAGTTTTGAATTGCCAGGCAGGAGGCCTAGAGGAAGAGCAAAGAGGAGGTTTATGGATGTAGTGAAAGAGGACATGAAGGTAGTTGGTGCAAGAGAAGATGATACAGAAGATAGAGTTAGATGGTGGCAATTGATTCGCTGTGGCGACCCCTGAAGGGATAAGCCCAAAGGAAAAGAAGAAGAAGAAGACACGATTACTCTGCCCATCGTTGGACAGCACAGACACTCAGCAATGGCACATTATTGGCGGACTCATCGCCAAAAAATATTTCTACACCAATTAGGTGAAAGTGGATGATTTCCCACGGCACACCAGACTCTACGCCACGGCACAGTGGTTGAAAACCCCTGCTCTAGGGTAGCAGCCTCTGTGTGACATGCACACACATAACCATTCCTATAGGGCGAGGAAAGGACGGATTAAGTGTTACCGCCTGTTAAGCATCAGATGTAATCCATCGCCAACCACCCCCCACTCCTACCACCACCCACACACCCACCATGCCTGTGATGTCAACCTCTGACTTCTATAAAGCGCACGCTACTGTACACAAAACGACATAAGCATGCTTGCAGGGACACGTGTGACACTTGCTGACAATTGGAAGGCAACCACGGCAGTTGTCCTTCCACTTTCACCTTCCCAGCTGCTCCACCATGTGCTGTGCATTGCACTGGGAGAAGCCATGTGAAGTATTGGGATTGTGCTTTCAACGTGTTTTGTGTGTAGGCTGCACGTTTTTAGCTTTGTTACCGACACATTGCCACTGGCCAGAACATAAGAACGCTTGCACAATCTAATGGAATATCTATTTTACTTTACAAATACAGTATGACCAGAAAGTCACATTTGTTTATATATTTATTGATATTCAAGATATTTTTTTTAATTCTAATTTCCTCAATTTATCTATGGTATTGGTTCTCAATTACTTTCTGGCTTGCCACCCTCTGGGGACAGATTTTTTTTCAGCAAGGTGCAAATGATTCATTTAATGAACTTTAAAACTTGTTAAAACTGTAAATTTTGGTCACTCGACAACTTCATCAAATTATTAATTTTCAAAAAGGTGTGTGACTTTTTAACATTAGGTTTTTTTGTGCAAAATTTGCAACAATCTTGCTTATATTCTCTAGTTTGTATGCATTTATGTTCAGTGCCAGGGACCGGAAGTAGCTACTGCCATCGGGACATGCAATGTGCCACTCCTGTCACTTGTTGAGTCGTAGAAAATATTGACCTGGAAATACTTTATGCATCATCTGTTTAAGTGTGTGTGCATTTCCCCATGTTTCTCTCTTGTGCCAATCGCTAGCACGTATATGGGATTTTCAATGTAAATTAGCATTGAGCTAACACCATTTTTTGAATTTCATTGATATTGAATGTCACAGACTTATAATTTGTATCGCATGTGTTGTTGGTATCTATCTCGTGCAAATCATTTTTACGTCACACGTGATCTCACTCACACACACACACACACATTCATTCATTTTCTGAACCGCTTATCCTCAATAGGGTCACGGGGATGCTGGAGCCTATCCCAGCTGGCTTTGGGCGAGAGGCGGGGTACACCCTGGACTGGTCGCCAGTCAATCGCAGGGCACATATAGACAAACAACCATTCACACTCACATTCATACTCTAATGGACAATTTAGAGCCGCCAATTAACCTAACATGCATGTTTTTGGAATGTGGGAGGAAAGCGGAGTACCAGGAGAAAACCCACACACGCACGGGGAGAAAATGCAAACTCCACACAGAGATTTGAACCCAGGTCTTCCAGATCTCCTGACTGTGTGGCCAATGTGCTAACCACTCAGCCACCGTGCGGCACACACACACGCTATAAAATGAAGAAAAAGAAGAAGAGGAGCAGACTTGGTGTTCCAGCGGAGAGGAGGACCAGGGCAGACTTAGCCATGTCACTCTGCTCTTAAAGGCATGTGGTAATGAATATGGGTCTGCCACGTAATCAGCTTATCCCAGGACCTCGCTCGCTGCCCCACTTGCNCATTCATTCATCCATTTTCTATGCCGCTTATCCTCATTAGGGTCACGGGGATGCTGGAGCCTATCCCAGCAGACTTTGGGCGAGAGGCGGGGTACACCCTGGACTGGTCGCCAGTCAATCGCAGGGCACATATAGACAAACAACCATTCACACTCACATTCATACTCTAATGGACAATTTAGAGCCGCCAATTAACCTAACATGCATGTTTTTGGAATGTGGGAGGAAAGCGGAGTACCAGGAGAAAACCCACACACGCACGGGGAGAAAATGCAAACTCCACACAGAGATTTGAACCCAGGTCTTCCAGATCTCCTGACTGTGTGGCCAATGTGCTAACCACTCAGCCACCGTGCGGCACACACACACGCTATAAAATGAAGAAAAAGAAGAAGAGGAGCAGACTTGGTGTTCCAGCGGAGAGGAGGACCAGGGCAGACTTAGCCATGTCACTCTGCTCTTAAAGGCATGTGGTAATGAATATGGGTCTGCCACGTAATCAGCTTATCCCAGGACCTCGCTCGCTGCCCCACTTGCGCAACGCTCAGGCCATCTGAGAGCCTTCCATTTCGTTTTCATTTAGCCGGCTGTGAAAGTGCTACGCCACATTGACTGCTGGCTCACCACAGCTGGCCTCAGCTTCGTTCATCCTGCTTTAATCACGCCTGCTGCTGGATGACCGTGTGTGTGTGCATGTGTGCACGCGGGTGTGTAGGTAGGAGGCTGTGTGTGTGTGTGTGTGTGGGAGGACGGCAAGGGGTTATAGGAGGTTGTGTGCAAGAGTGGGATTTTTTTACTTGTGCATATACTGTATGAACAGGAGACATGGCTTGTACTCTCTTCTAACCCTCTTCGGGCCCTGCAACCTTGCTGTAACCTAAATCGTCAATCAAACTGTCGGTAAGTAACATATAAGTGGTCCTGCATCAAGAACACCTGGTAAAAATGAACTGAAGCCTGAACACAGCCTGAGCGTAGTCAAGGCTAGGGTGGTAAAATGCACTTAAGGAAAGACACAGCTGTGGAGAAGGAAGGAATATAGCATATCTCCTATACTGCTTTCATTGGTCAGAAAGTACTTTTGTGCCAGTCCCTTTAATATTTTTATTATGTTTTTACCTATGTGGATCAGCCTACACACAACTGTTTGAATATCCATCCATTTTCCTCCGCTTATCCGAGGTCGGGTCGCGGGGGCAACAGCCTAAGCAGGGAAGCCCAGACTTCCCTCTCCCCGGCTACTTTGTCCAGTTCCTCCCGGCGGATCCCGAGGCGTTCCCAGGCTAGCTGAGAGACAGCGTGTCCTGGGTCTTCCCCGAGGTCTCCTACCGGTCGGACGTGCCATGAGCACCTCCCCAGGGAGGCATCCCGGGGGCATCCTAACCAGATGCCCGATCCACCTCATCTGGCTCCTCTCAATGCTCTCCCTGATGACAGTGCTTCTCACCCTATCTCTAAGGGAGAGCCCAGCCACCCTGCGGAGAAAACTTATTTCGGCCGCTTGTACCCGCCATCTTGTCCTTTCGGTCACTACCCAAAGCTCATGACCATAGGTGAGGGTAGGAACTGAGATGGGCCGGTAAATTGAGAGCTTTGCCTTTCGGCTCAGCTCCCTCTTCACCACGACAGACCGGTGCAGAGTCCGCATCACTGCAGATGCTGCACCGATCCGTCTGTCGATGTCACGGTCCAACCTTCCCTCCCTCGTAAACAAAAACCCGAGATACTTGAACTCCTCCACCTGAGGCAGGACCTCATTCCCAACCCGGAGGGTACAGTCCACCCGTTTCCGACTCATTACTCCGGATTCATTACTTAGAAATTGAATATTTTTGTAGTTAGAGCAAAAAAAACCTGTTGATGACTTTCTAAATAGGGGTTTTAACATTTTTAGAGCCCTCTGAATATGACATAACACCCCTATTCTCACCTTTGCAGCCATATTAAGCAAGATAGTAGACTTATTAATGAAAATAAGCAATTTAAGACACAAATAAGACATAATAAGGACTTACACAGGTTTGCATAGAATCACATTGAGTACTTCCTGCAGTGACTGTTGTGTCATCCATAAAACATTACTGACACCTAGTAACCGTTGACAAATACTACATATGAAAAACATCAACTTCTGATTGCCTTATATTTGGATTTTAGCTGATGTAGCCCTTTTGTTTTTTGCTTGACAATGTTTGATTTAGGACAGAAATACGTAAAATGTGCTTCAAAATGCATTTTTGTTGTAACAAGGGGCTGTAGTTAATACACAAAACAGCAGTAGAATTATTTGATATACTTTGGAACAGTATGTAGAAGCGAAGATGGAAAATTTGTAGCGCAGAGTGGCGAGGGATGCCTTCATTTTATTTATTTGACATGCCCAGCTGCCACTTCACCGCTACCATTCCATCCTGTTTACCTTTTGTAGTTCATTGTTTGCTGTTGCTGTACAACACTGCAGTGAAAAAAGAACATGTTCCCCCATTAGGTGAAGAATAAAACCTTTTATTCTAATTTAAACCACAAAGGGTGAATAATTGGGGAGTGTTCTTCTTTATGGCAAAAAATCCATCGGCACTTGCACCCTTATTCGGTGTTCCCGGGCAGGGTAACCAGTCCACACCTGCAGGCACTCCCAATTAGGGCTTCTTCAGCTTTGCTGCCATGCGCTCTAGTCGCCATACACTTCCCCGTCTTACTTATGCTTTTTATGTATTTACCAAGCGCTTTTTACTTGTGTAGCTCTAAATTGTTCTTGCAGAATTTTTATATTCTTGCTACTGCTCTTTAGTTTACCTGGGGTGGGTCTTCTGTTGCACTTTAGACTCCTTATATGCGGTCCTTTTGTTGTCTAACGCTGCTAAACATCAGTTTGTGTCCGTCGCCTTACTGGAATTCTACATTCACATACCTTCTTTTAAAGGTATATTTAGCAATAACATCGTTTTCCCTGAGAGTAATGCACTATTTTTGCACACTATAATTCACACAATGCTCTTTTTTTAAGCCCGCAAGTTCCCATATCCGATATGACCTGCACACAAACCCACAAAATGCATGGCACATCTTCTGTATCTCATTACTTATGTAAAATGTTACTATACTTTCAAAGATCCTATAGAAGAGTGATTTTCAATTGGTTTTTCAATGGGTTGTAGGTCTTTTCTTGGGCAAAAAAAAAGGTGAAAATATTGATGCACTTTTATTCTGAAGGAGAGCTTCTAAACAACGGGATGTCCCTTTTAAGGTGGCTGTATTTGAAACCATTAAGATGCTGAATGTGTCAATCAGGTCTGTTGTTGAGCCTTGTAAAATATTTTATGCTAATTAGGACTTTGTCAACTGGTGCGACGCAAACCACCTGCACCTCAACACCACCAAGACCAGGGAAATGGTGGTGGACCTTAGGAGAAACAGGACACACCCAGAACCTGTTGTCATTAAAGGTGACCGTGTGGAGGTGGTTCGCACCAATAAATACTGGGAGTGCATCTGGATGACAAACTGGACTGGACTGCCAACACGGATGCTCTTTGCAGGAATGGACAGAGCTGTCTCTACTTCCTCGGAAGGTTGGCGTCCTTCAACGTATGCAAGAAGCTGCTGCAGATCTTCTACCAGACTGTGGTAGCTATTGCC
The DNA here is from genome assembly GCA_024372805.1 of Oostethus manadensis. Classification (NCBI taxonomy): domain Eukaryota; kingdom Metazoa; phylum Chordata; class Actinopteri; order Syngnathiformes; family Syngnathidae; genus Oostethus; species Oostethus manadensis. The sequence continues at coordinate 1,413,573 of QODF01000166.1, read as the reverse complement.
CTTCTGTATGCAGTGGTATGCTGGGGGAGCAGCTTGAAGAAGAAGACCGCCACACGCCAGGAAGGCAGGCTCTCATTGGCACTGAGCGGGACAGCCCGACATATTTGGCAGAGCAAAAAACGCTAAGGAGGCTCCTTTCCTTCACGGACAACCAGCATCATCCAAAGCACAGCATCATCTCCCAACAGAAGAGCACTTTCAGTGGCAGATTACTACCACTGTCCTGCTCCAATGAAAGACGGGGAAGATCATTCCTCCTCCCACGCCAACACAACTGAGGGGGAGAGAGATAAAAAAAACAAACACACACACAGAGGACTGGACTTTTTACTTAATTATGTATTATATTATTGTGCAATAATATGATTTATTATTTATTGATTAATATAATGTATTATGCATTATTGCACTGCAAATTGGAAATGAATGGTTATGTATTATTTATTTATCCTTCCATCTTGCTATTCTTGCTGTAATTGTTTTATTCCGGGATTAACTTGGAGCGCTGCTGGACACCTAAATTTTTCTTGTACATTAATAAAGTGTATATCTATCTTATGTATGTTCTGTTTGAAGTGGAATATGAATCTAAGGGGTCTATTTAATTGTCATATTTCGGCAAGTAAAATGCTAATTGCTGGTGCATAAAAGGGCTTTTCAATGTAAATTAGCCTCAAGTCGGTGCATTTTTTACATGCATTTTGTTTATGTTAAATGTCACAGAGCCCTGTGATTGACTGGCGAGCAGTCCAGGGTGTACCCCGCCTCTCGCCCAAAGTCAGCTGGGATAGGCTCCAGCAAATGAGGATAAGCGGCATAGACAATGGATGAATGAATGGATGAATGTCTCCGAGCAATGACGGTATTTTGTGCAACTGACACGCGTGTTCTGTATGTTGAGTTTTTACAGTGCTGCAAAGCAAAGACTCTCAAATGGAACTCAACTGGAGAACCAGTTGGTTCTGTTAATTGTGCACTGCCTCATCTCATCTTTTCATCAAATTCAAGATGTGAAAATCTGATTCTTACACAAATGTGAGTTGAAAATCTAAGGGCCGATGGTGGGTTCCACGGCTCAAACCAGTGGAGAACCACTGTTCCAATGGATCATTTCAAATGGGGTATTAGAATCTTACACAAATAACGACAAACAGAAGATGTCTCACTCCACAAAAGTGTGTGTTTGAAGCACACAAACTTGGCATGTTGTTTGGATGTAATCCAAAACGGGAAAAATTGACTTATGGCCAGTTGGTGTGTAGAACTAACAAGCCGTGGTTGATATGATGAAGGCACAGCTCGTCCAGAAGTGAAACAAAAGAGCTTTTTCTCCTCAGTGTCATACAAGAACCACCGTTCCTGTCTGTATCAATCAACAACTGCTTGTTCTTTAAATTTATGATAGTGCGTTTGTAACCACGGAACCACGAAACCGTGGCACAAAACAAGGACCGCCTGTACCCAACCACGGGTGTGAATGCATCCTCCATCTAGAGCATCACTGCATGTTGCTGTCAGGTAGTCCACTCAATTTTCTCTCCATTTCTTCAACATTGAAATTAATGAGTCAATTCTGCAACGCCACCTAGCGGAGAATTGCTGTTTTTTGACTAGAGTAAGAAGAATCAAACTTTCTTATACCGCAACTTGACACTCAGCCTGGTGAACCTCAGTGGATGCAAGGCCATATTGTTAAATACTGAATAAAAGTCTCATGTGGACTTAATTATCCTCATTAGGGTCGCGGGTATGCTGGAGCCCACCCCAGCTGACTTTGGGCGGGAGACGGGGTACACCCGGGACTGGTCGCCAGTCAGTCACAGGGCACATATAGACAAACAAAGACATACAACCATTCAGCCACCGTGCGGCTGTGCAGCAATAGTCATGCGTAATGAGCCGCAGCCTTAAGTTTTGGTTTTTGCCCTTAATTCTGACCGTTACAGTTGTGTGCTCGGGTACAGCTCATCAAAATTTGGAAAAAACATAACCGGGGCGTATGCTAACCAAGGGTTCACTCTGTATCAGGTGCAATACAAGTAATGGGTGTCCCTCCATCCATTTTCTTTATGTGAGAAACGATGATGGGTGATTAACCACTTAGGAAGACTACACACCAGGAAAACCATGGCTATTGCACAATACGAGTGTTTTTTGGTGGGGTTGGGAGTAAATCTCTACGCTAAAAGTTTATTCACTCGCAAAGTTTACAATTCTGCAAAAAACAACAAAAGTAGAAAATTATCACTGTCTCCCCAAAGAAAGGGTTTACATTTATAAACAACACTTCCTATTACCTTTTATGGCCCTTGTGCAAAAAAAGGGATTCAAACGGTGGTACACATTGGAAGATAGGGGATGTTTCTGCAAAATCAAAGAAAGTAATCTATTCAAATGTTCATGCTTGTAGAGGAAGAAAAGATCTTTCGCATTCCACCACCCACTCCTTTCCATGCTACAAATGTGATTTGCTCACACTCATCACCACTGGCTTTGGGTAATAAGAGCGCCGGAGAGTTCATAAATGCATCTCCATAATAAGAGACAGGAACAGTAACAGTAGTATGAAGATATGCCAAAAAATACCACATGAACTTGGCATATTTCAGTAACTAATGTTGTGTTATGTTCAATACCCATTTGTATTCCTTACAATACGGCATGTGTGGACTGGTGTGAAGTGTAACTCGTCACAAGAGTGGCACAAAAGAACCGATACACTGGAACGAGAGGACAATGCATCTCCATCACCTCAGATTACACGCAGCCTCTCTCTTTTTTTTCAGAGAAGTGGATGTATTTATTTTTCATGATGTTGTGGAAGTGAAAAATGCTGCAGTGTGTGTGTGTGTGGGGGGGGGAGGGGGGGTATGTATGTATGGTTACATATTTTTGTTTGTATACTTAAAGCAATTATGTCCTCAATCAATTTAGTTTTGACAAGTACAGTAACTCCTCATTTATCGTAATGAAATGCTAACAGACACGACTTTGATAAGTGAATTTCTGCGAAGACGACATGAGATAACACCTGTATCGTCACCTTAACACTCGCATTGCCCAACAATAAGAGAAAAAATGCCATACAATAAGACATAAATAAGACGTGTGGTGTGGTGCAAGGGGAGCTAAGCGGGGGGCGAACTTGAAATTACATCAGGTTGCGTGCTTGATGTGGGTTACAGTAGGTGGTATTGGGGATTATTGTGCCTGTTGTGAGATAATTCAAACCTGTATGTTGTTGATTAGGTCTGGTGCTTGTGTGTCTAACAAGTGACCAGTGTAAAATACTACATATTATTATTATCACAATGTAACACAATTTAGGCGTTGTTATGCTTAATGCCTAATGTAGGCAAAAATATGTACAATTTGCCAAAATATGCATATGTTAATTATAGGCACAATAAAACAGCAATGATTTATTAATACATTTTTGAAAAAAACGCAATAGTGTGAAGCCGCAAAATTCAAGGTTTGTGACATTCCATGTTACTAATTTGGTGGTATACAAAACACGTTCTCCCATATGCATTGGACTTGAAGAATACACAAGAATGCAATGTTCTGTTCAGCCACACTGAGAGAGATCAATATCACTTATGAAAAGGGATGAGGTGGATACTTGTTTTAGACGAGTAGTCGTTACGGATAATGCATTTTTGCAGAGTACAACCCTAAAACAAGTAAGGCTCCTCATTATCTGTAATAGTGATGCAGAAAAACCCTCATTGCGTAACTACTTAGGTATTCACTCTGTGCATTGGACAAGAAACAGCTGTAAATGGCTCATGTTGTGTCGGTCGCTGGCTGTGGTTTTTTTTCTCCGTTTGCTCGCTTTTAATTTGGCTGGATAAATAAAGTCAGTGGGAACATTGCTCCAAGTGGTTAAGGTGGCTTCACAAAGGGCACTGTCTGGAACTGATGACCTACCTTGCCATCCATCCTCAAATGTTCTCTATGGGATTTATATCAGGGGAACATGCAGGATGGCCCAAAAGAGCGATGTTATTCTCCCTGAAGAAGTCCTTCGTCAAGCGAGCTTTGTGAACTGCAGCGTTGTCCTGTTGAAAAATCCAGCTGTTACCACACAGACAAGGGCCTTCAGTCATGAGGGAGGCCCGCTGCAACATCTGCACGCAACCAACCCTACGTAAAGCCGTCTTCGCCACTTGGAGCAATGTTCCCACTAGTTTCCTGGAAACACTCGCATCAAGCATGCCCAAACCCATTTTTGAAGTGATTAACATGAACGGTGGAGCTAGTCGTTACTGAGTCCTGCTGAGAATTTTTTTTGTTGGTTTAGAGATTGTTTTGTCATTTTTTTGAGCAATGGTCTTAAACTTTTGATCAGCTGTTAAACGTCCAATTTCAGTTTAATTGTTGTTTTCAATAAATTACTTTTTCAAAGTGCTTTTAGTCACACTCCCTCTTCTTGCTTTTGCATATTGTAGCTCTCCTTAAAACCTCATTAAGATCCAAATGTGCAAAAGATTTTGATCAGGTCTATATACTGTATATATACTGTATATATGTATATTTATGTATATGTATATGTACTGTAGTGTTCAAAATAATAGCAGTCCAATGTGACAAACCAGATGAATCACTGTTACTAGTACAATTTTATTGCTACATGGCAAACAAGTTACCAGTAGGTGCAGTAGATTCTCAGAAAACAAACGAGACCCGGCATTCATGATATGCACGCTCTTAAGACTGTGCAATCGGAAAAATTAGTTGAAAGGTGAAAGTTTAAAAAAAAAAATAGCAGTGTCTGCCGTTGGCGTTACAAACTCAAAACTTTTTGATACAATTTTTTTGTTTTTATGATTTCGCAATGCTGTGACTCACCAAACTAATATTTAGTTATGACCACAGTTTTATATAACTGCTTCACATCTGTGTGGCTTGAAGTCAACCAACTTGTAGGACCTTTCAGCTGTTATTCCACTCCAAAAGTTCTCCATTGGATTAAGGTCACTCCATAACATACTTTTTTTTGGTTTGGAACCAGGATTTTGCTGGTGTGTTTGGGGTCATTGTCTTGTTGTAACACCAATTTCAAGGGCATGCCCTCTTCAGCATAAAGCAGTGGTTCCCAAACTTTTTTGCAGGGCTCCCCTTTTGGAGATAAAATAATTTTCAGCAAGGTAAAGGACTAGGCTGCGGCAGGAAACCACTGGCGCACCAAAACGACGTGAGTTCAGTTTGGTAGAGGAGCTGGCGAAGGATGTAGACCGAGGGAATAGGAGGTGAATAATCCAGCGTCTGCCAGATGGATGCACTCAGCCTAAATAGTCGGCTGGGAAGAGGTGCGACCAGTAGCTCCGCCTCCCGCCAGGTGCAAGCCATCTGCACAGAAGATCAGGAGAAGGCAGGGACAACAACACACAGGAATGTGCACATAACACTCTTCTGGACATGCCTTTTTTTAACAGCGGGACTCCTTGCAAATAGATTAGTTTCACACAAACGTCTTTTAACTGTCACAGCACTTTGAGGTAACTCCAGACTGTCTTTGACCATACTGGAGCTGATCATTGACTGAGTCTTAACCATTCTGGTTATTTTGATCCATTATAATAGCTGTCTTCCATTTTCTGACACGTGTCTCTGGTTTTGCTCTCCATTTTAAGGCATGGGAGATCATTTTAGCTGAACAGCCAAAACTGTTTTGCAACTCTTCACAAGTTTTCCCCCCTCCAGTCAACTTCTTAGTCAAAGTACGCTCTTCTTCTGAACAATGTCTTGAACGACTAATTTTCCTCAGGCTTTCAAAGAGAAATACATGTTCAACAAGTGCTGCTTTCATCCTTAAATAGAGGCCACCTGATTCACACCTTACAAAATTGATCACTGATTGAATGCCACATTGCTACTAATTGCCCAATTGCACAGCCATGCATATCATGAATGCTGTTTTTGTTTTCTGAGAATCTACTGCACCTGCTGGTAACTTGTTTGCCACGTAGCAATACAAATATACTAATAACAGTACTTAATCTGGTTAGTCACATTGGACTGCTATTATTTTGAACACTACTGTGTGTGTGTGTATATATGTGTATGTATATATTTGCAAGCCTATATTTTATATCTTTTTTTAATGAACCTACCGAACCTCAAATGCAGCACAATTCCTTTGCCATTAGTTTTTCACAGCTTCATATCCATTTCCCGTTACCCAGTTCATCCTGAGACATGATTGAGTGATTTTCTTTTGTCCCACAGGTCTGCACATGTCAGAAAAGTGGGATTTGTGAGACTTCTAAGTGTGTTGTTTATGCTGCAAGTCCTCTTCAGGCTTCCGTGTGGTCCGAAGTTGTGGTGACAGGTACATTAATGCCCACATTGCAGCTTCATGGTGGCAAAATAAACAAAGGGGGAGTTCAGTCACTTTCTGTGTTGTGTGGAGCTTTGAGAGGTACAGTGATTTTCCAAGTTGTCCTACCTTTGAACACGTAGTATTCCATCAGTCATTCATTTCACAGATTTCCCTAAATAGAACCTGCTTTCAAAGGGGTGTCACTGCAAGAATGGGATTTGAACCACCAATTACATTTCTTTATCAAGCTGGTGTTCATATAGTGTATTTTACCCTCAGGGGCCCCTTTAGGAAATCCTACCTTTTCAGGTCCTTAAAGGAGAAAAAGTCTACTCCCAAAAACTGCCATAAAAACATAGCAGATTCCTACTTTTTTTCAACTTTTTTGCTTAGATCTCTCAATCAACTTGAGTTCTAATACAAAATACCCAACATGTGAGTAATTGTATTATTTTAACCCTCTAAATGCTCATTTGATTTAATGATGTTTTTGCTTAGAAAAAACAACAACAAAACGATTAATTATCCAATTAATAAATGTTAGAGGGCTGGGGCTCCATGTCAAAGATCAGGTTTAACTATACATAAGATTAGTGATAAATTTGATTTTGATGCTTTATTTATTTATTTATTTATTTATTTATTTTGCTAGGCCTGGTTCCAGATTTCATCTCATTGACTTCCACTATAAAATACTATTTTTCAACACGTTGGAATTAGACCATAGTGACACATACTTCCTCATTTCATGCCTTCATTTTGTTAAAAAAATAGTCACATTTTTCATTTACTGTTTAAAATGAGATTAGACAATTTTCACATGGTAGGTAAAAAGTGTTTTCTAGCCGAAAAACCCTCATTGACTTTCATTATAATGACCATTTTTCAACCCATTGTAAGTAGACAATAGAAAACACGCATTTTCTAACTTTTGTGTTTTTTTTTTTTTCAATTTGTCACATATACTGTTTCGAATGAGATTTGACAATTTTCACATTGTGTTTTTGTCTATATGTGCCCAGCGATTGACTGGCGACCAGTCCAGGGTGTACCCCGCCTCCCGCCCAAAGTCAGCTGGGATAGGCTCCAGCATACCCGCGACCCTAATGAGGATGAGCGGCATAGAAAATGAATGAATGGATGGATGTTTCCTACGGGATGTTGTGACTGTGCCGAGTTTGTTGGGTTGCGGAGCGTAGGGACATAGAAAAAATTGTTAATTAGGACTATAAATAATCCACAAAGCCCACAGTATGCTTGCTTGTGACACAAATTAGACACCTAATACACACAAGTCTTTTCCTCCTTATTGATCGATAAAATAACAGAACAGAACCACTCAAAATAACGCACAGAGTCAAGAAGTGAGGATCGCAGCACAGCATGAGTGTGGGCATGCAGTTTCAAAGAATATTTATACGACAACAACTGATAAAAAATGATTTGATGCAGAAAAACAGTTTCAAGACACTCATGTGTACTCAAAGTACAGCCCTTACAAAATGCAAATGAATAAATACTTAACACTGATCAAATTTTCTCCTTTTCACCTCCCATAAATAGACCCATCTTCCTCTTACAACACCCCGGGGATTTAAATCCATGGCAGCTAAATGAATATTTCAACGCACCCCAAGTTAAAATCTCTTGCAGAGACACATTTACGCCGACTTTGAGTACGGACACAGCGAGCGGCTCACTTGATAAATACATCATTCAAAAAGGCTCTTTCTGTCTCCACTAAAAATATAACTCTGTGCATCATTTATGGATTAACAATCAAAGATGTTCCAGGCATGAGGCAGCATGTATTGTGCACAACTGCCTCAGCGAAGAGCTGAGGGGGTGAGCGAACAGAATGCTTTTGTTTTGGCCGTTGTTTTAGGTTGCAGCGACCCGGCGTTGAATTTATCTTTTACATCGTGTGATGGCATGATGCTGAATAAAGAGAGGTGATGAAAAACCTTAGAATGTAATGTCAAAACTTTATCGAGAAATAAATAATAAATAATCATTCATATTTCAGTGCTGTGATATGAAATACAGCATCTGTGCAGTAAAGTTGTGTTCCAACGTGCAGGAGCAAAGCTGTAAATGTTTTCTTTCCATTCATCTCGCTCCAGCTACACCACAAAAACAGGGTCTGGGTCCGGTGGAGAAGGGGCCTGCAATCACACAGACTCAGCGGGCCCGTCGCTGACTGACCATCGTTGGCCTCCTGTCCACTCCATGACATCCAGAGCTGCATTCAGGCGTGTCACCCTCCGCCGCAGTCGACATAGAGGCACTTGACTGCGAGCAGAAAGCACGAAAACACACAAAGCAGGGCAAAAATTACTCAACCAAGATGTGCACAGACAAATTCATGTCACAATACGGCAATGTTGCAATGTGGTGAAGATCTCACACATGTCAGGTTTTGAGATTGAAGCAATTTTCATGTGGCCATGTGGACTAAAGCCTAGATTCCTAAAGTTGGGGTATGCATACTCCCAGGGGTGCACCAGTTGTCATGGGGGTACTTGAATAAAAGTGAACAACATTGAGCACCTAACACACTCAAGCAGGAGTGAAGCAGAAAGGAGACAGAGCGTTTGTGCATCGTCGTATGAACGAGGTGAAGCACGCTTGATGATTATTTTGTGCATTATTTCATTTATATTGCTGTTCCAATCCCCGCACGACGCAGTCACAGGATTCCCCCTGATAATTAGGCTTTATCGTTTGCATATTTTTACTTTGGATACTGCTAACTGCTAAAATTTCCCCTTGGTATAAATTAGGGTTGTCACAAGATCTTGTCTTAGAAGATCTCGCAAGGTTAAAACGTGACAAGATTATTTATGCATGCCCATATCATGATGCTTGCACCACCATGCCTCACTGTCTTTACTGTGTACTGTGGCTTAAATGCAGAGTTTGGGTGTCGGATACAAACTGTCTGTGGCCGCGGGACCCCCAAAAAAAACTATTTTACTCTCATCAGTCCACAAAATGTTGATCCATTTCTCTTTAGGAGAGTTGATGTGTTCTTTAGGAACTTCTAACGTCGTCTGCATATGCCTTTTTTAACAGAGGGACTTCTGTTGACACGTTGAGATTAGCTTCACGCAGACATCTTCTAACTGTCACAGTACTTTGAGGTAACTCCAGACTGTCATGATCATCCTGGAGCTGATCATTGGCTCAGCCTTTGCCATTTTGGTTATTCTTCGATCCATTTTGATAGTTGTCTCCCATTTTCTGCCCCGTGTCTCTGGTTTTGCTCTCCATTTTAAAGGCGTTGGAGATCATTTTAGCTGAACAACCAAAATTCTTTGCAACTCTTCATAAGTTTTTCCCTCTTCAATCAAATTTTTAATCAAAGTACGCTCTTCTTCTGAACAATGTCTTGAACGACACATTTTCCTCAGGCTTTCAAAGGTAAATGCATGTTCAACAAGTGCTGGTTTCATCCTTAAATGGGGGTCACCTGATTCACACCGTATTTTCACAAAATTCATCACTGATCACCGATTGACTGCCACACTGCTATTTTTTGAACACCCTGCCCTTTCAACTAATTGCCCAATTGCACAGCCGTTAATATAATCTTGAATGCTGGGTCTTGTTTGTTTTCTGAGAATCTACTGCAACTACTGGTAACTTGTTTGCCATGTGGCAACAAAAATATACTAATAACAGTGACTCATCTGGTTAGTAGCATTCCACTGCTATTATTTTGAACACTACTGTATACATATATGTACTGTATATACTGTATACGGTATAGTCTTATGGTCAACAAAAGCGTCTATCCCACTGTATCACAGCTCTTTCCCTGACTTTCCAGGTCACTTGGATCACTTCCGATTTTATTTTGCTTTATTTTCCTTCGTCCTCCTTTATCCTCCTGCTTCACTTAAAACCGAATCATTTCAGTGTCCAAGTTTATGATGTTTGGGTCGCCAACCTTTCTCACTACCAGAGATGATTTGAAAAAAATAGAAAGGAGAGGTGAGCTATTTGTGTTTTGTTTATATGGCTGGAAACATTTCACTTGTAATTTATTCATGAAGCAGATCTCCACTCATGCTCACTTATTATCATAAAACTATAGCAATGTTTTTTCCATTACTGCTGAGGAGTTCTTTTCCAGCTAATCCACTCTCTTCTTTCTTTTTGTACATTTTTTAGTATTATGACTGGCGACCGGTCCACGGTGTACCCCGCCTCCCGCCCAAAGTCTGCTGGGATAGGCTCCAGCATACCCGCGACCCTAATGAGGATAAGCGGCATAGAAAATGAATGAATGACTGAACGACTGTATTCCCATATTTACATCTTTTAATATAACTTTTCCACCAACCTATAATAATTACAACATAATTTTTCTTATGGTTTATGGTTTAATTTGAACATGCATATAAGTAACATTGGAATACATCACTTAAGACAATTGACAGTTCCACATGTCCAAAAGGAGTAGGAAGAAGCAAAACTTATTAGTCCTACCCCCATAGGATTCCCCCCTTTTTTTTATTTGTTTCCTTTAATATTTGTACATTATGACTGTAAAATTAGGTTATTTTTCCTCATATTATGAATTTATTCTCTTAAAATTATGACTTATTCTCCTCTCTAGATTATTAACGTTTTCCTCAATATTCCGACATTATTCTTCTAAAATGACCGCCTTCTTGTGAAATGATTGCCTTTCCAGTTAACAACTGGCGGATTGGTAACTACTGTAGTCTGTTTTTTTACCGGAGGATAAGTGCGCACCTTTTCAGTGTTTTATTGTGTTTTAAACTAGTGGACTGGCGAAAACAGCCGTCTGAAGTATGTTTGTCTTGGATTTCACACAGCAAAAAGCATGACCTTAATTGCAGACCTACTGTATGAAGAGGATATTATATATGGTCTTTCCAGATGGCTTTAGGGGTGAAGCTATACACTTCAGTACAGCACATTGATTGTCAGGGGGAGGGGTAAATGTAGCGTCATTGCACAAGAGAATGCAAGAGATGAGGATGACCTGCAGGAATACAGGGAGGAAGAGCGTGGGAGGGTCTGCTTGGTGGGTAGACAACGTGGATCTCGCCCACAGAGACGCTTTGTTGAGATAACAGAGTGCTGTCAGTGCCTGGGGGATGATGGGAGGAAATCACCATCTCTTGCGGGATGCTTGTGTGTTTCTGAGTGCATGCAACTCAACATCCAGCTGTTTAAAGCTCTCACACACACACACTTTGTTTGTTTCCATTCTGTGTTGCATCACTGGACAAAGTGCTGACACAAACATGGATGTAAGGATGGACCGCCACGGTTGGTTAGGCAGAGACATGATCCATGTCCTGCTCAAAGGTGAGGAGTTGAGGAGCTCACAAATATGTCACCATCAATAAAAAAAAGAAGATCTGGAACAAACATGTGATATCAGAGGGGAGCGTAACAATGGGATGTCTAGGAGAGATGGTAGTCCCATTTTTGAAGAGGACACTGGTGCCGCTCCATCCCAGCTCACTTCAAAGCCGCTTCATTAAAGCTTTGCCTGGAGACTGCCTGGAGACCCTCCCCTCCGTCTCCTCCATCCCCTCCATCCTCACTGTCTGTCGAGGCGTCTCGCACATGCTCCTCCTCAACATGTGTGCGAAATAAGTGAGGGAAAAGCGTCGTGAGGACGAGATAAAGGAACACAAAGGCATGAGTGGCACCCACGAACAGCATCTGTTGTCTTTGTTGTTGCCTAAACTCAGTCAGAAAGGAGATGTGCTCTTTTTCGTCGGCAGCAGAATTAGAATCGAAATAAAAGGTGAATGTTTTAGTGGTTGACGTCCGCTGTCGAGTAGTACTGATCCTAAAATGTCAAACTCAAAATGAAAACGCTTTTATTCTCCCGCTTGTGTTTGGATTTTTTACACGACTGGTCTGGAAAGACAACCTCCTCTTCTGCTACCAGATTTCCTTATATGATGCTGGTCCCCAAAGCGTCGGTGTGTCCTGGATCCGCCACACACATGCCGGCCCGTCGGCGACGGAGAAACCCGGCGGTGTCGACGCGGGGACGTCAACGGGGTGAGTTGCATCCTCCAAGCCTCCCTTCACACTTTCCTGGTTTCTGTTGCGGACTTGGACGGCGTCTAGGATCCGCCTTCTAGAGGGAGGGCTAGTACATCCTGTCGGGCAGTGGAGGACGTGCGGCCGCTGGTGGCTGCCCACTCCATGTCCTCGGCCGCATTCGCCGGCTTCGGCAGATCAGGCGCTGCCGATACCAGCACCGCTCTGCAGGACTCCGCTGATCCTCCAGTGGCGCCTCCCAGGGCGTCGACTACACTCCCCCCAGTGGAGCCTCCCAGGGCGTCGGCTCCAGTCCCTCCAGTGGCGCCTCCCAGAGCGTCGGCTCCAGGCCTTCCAGTGGCACCTCCCATGATGCTGTTGGCGCCGGTCGCTCCTTCCATGGCACAGGCGGTCCCTGTTGCGCCTCCCAGGGCACAGGCCGCTTCAGTTGCGCCTCCCACGGCGTTGTGTGCCACAGTGGTGCCTCCCAGGGCGTCGGCTCCAGTGTCCTCCAGTGGCGCCTCACACGGCGCAGTGTCTTCCAGTGGCGCCTCCCACGGTGCTGGCCGCTCCTGTCGCGCCTCCCACGGCGCCGGCCCTTACAAGGCGCCATCCCGTCTGACCCCCAGAGAGGTATCGCCGGCCTCGCCTGCGTCACCGTCCCGGCCCACCACCGCATTTTCGGGGCCGTAAACACCATGCCGAGACGTGAAAGTGACAAATTTCCTTTTTTTTGGTGCACCGTTGCTTGGGAGAGACAAGCCTGTTAAGTGATGTTATTCTTCCTCAGTGTTGGTGAGCAGGCACACGCTATTCAGCCGTGCAACACGGCGGGGCGAGCGTTTTTCGGCCTGCACATGCTGTAGCTAGTTTTCAAGCGAGTCTCGTGTTTACAGAGCAAAACTAAGTTTCTAATTAATTTACAGGAGCACTTAAACTGTCATTTACTGTCACTTAATGTCATTTTCAGACACACACAATGAGGTTATCGCACTTGCGTTCATGGGTAATTAGATCTACACCTGAATTTCCGCAATGTAGGATTCCTTATTAATAAATCAAATATTTTCATTGTTCAGGAGAAAATAATCCATTTAAGACATCAATAGGACTCCTGCTTGTGTGTGTTGCTGCGAATGTGATGTAGGAGGTTCAGAATTGAGATATAGCATGTCGTGAGTGACCGCTGCAACAGTAACTTGTGTTAATGATTTTTGCGCCTGTTGTGAGATAAATCAAACCTGCAAAAAAAAAACATGTCGTTCCGGCGATCAAGTCTGGTGCTGACTTAATAATGCAGTTTCTTTACAAGGTGGGTTAGGGTTAGTGGGAATGTTGCTTCAGTTGGTGAAGATGGCTTCATGGTGGGCATCCATTGCCTGGAGCTGATTTTATATTTATTTTTGCAAATCTCACTTGCCATCCATCCCCAAATGTTCTCAGTTGGGTTTAGATGAGGGGCACATGCTGGTTGGTCCAGAACGTTATTCCTCTGAAATAAATAAATTGTTGATTTGTCAGGCGGGCATTGTGAACTGCAGAAAAAAAGCCAGTGTTTACCACCCAGATGAGGGCCTTCAGTCCTCAGGGATGCCCCTTGCAACATCTCCATATAGCCATCGGCTGTTTGACGCCACTGCACAACCCAAAGCTCCATTTTTCCATTGAAGGAAAAAGCAGTCAAAATCATAATAGTGCCTCCTCCACTGCGCCGTGTGGAAAACATCTCAGGTGGGATCTCCTTGTCATGCCAGTAACTTTGGAAGCCGTCAGGACTGACTAAGCCTAGAACCATCATATGGTTTAGAACCATCTAATAAAATAAAAACTTTCTTTCACCTTTCAATGTCCCATGTTTGACACGCTGATGCAAATTCCAAAAGGAGAATTGTGTGTGGTTGAACGGGACGACGCCTCTGAAGATGTTTTTTCTTCTTAAAACCCTTCTCTTGCAGACGCTGTGTAATGGTTTTTGGACTGCACTGCGACTGCACTGCGCCAGTAACAACCTTCATTTTGGCCGAGGATTGTCCCGTGTCTTCATGGACGATGGCGCAGGACCAGTAACATTTTTTTGGGGTCTGCCACGTTTACTTTTACCACTTTTGTGTTCCATGACCATGTTTTAAGGAGTTTCAAATGACTGTCTAAATGCATCCAACCTCAGCAGCAACGGTTCACTGCAAGAGGCCTTGGTTATGCAGCTCAAACAATTCAGCCGCATTCAAACAGAGAAAGCTATTTTGCTTTTGCTTACGTCATGACAGTGTACCTGACAGAAAATAACACTGAAGGCTGTGGTCTTTTGATCAGATGATGAACAGCCTACTTTACTTTGCAATAACCTGCTTACTCAAAAGGTTTTTTTCTCACTGCCATTTCTACTTTTTGCATTTTGAAGCTCTACTTAGAACCTGCTAGATATCCAACATTGCAAAATGTAAATTCTTAGTTTTTCACCTGGTCTTAAAAGAATGAGTGAGAAGTGTACACTTTTTGCAGTTGGAAGAAATCAACCTGTTTTTGCATTTCCCGCCTCAGTTTTTCTCCTGACTGTTGGTCACCCCCAACAGTATGAATATGTACAGTATATGAAGTCTAATTGTCATTAAATGTATTTTAAATGAACCACACAAAGTCAGCTACACTCCCAAAACAGGGATCATAGAATCATGTAAAGCTTTCAGTTAATTTCAATGAAATGGAACTTTTCCAGTATTTAAATCAAAAACAGAGCTAATTTATTCTCCTGAGTGGATTTTCCGCGAGTAGACTGTGTTTAAATGGAATTCCAGTTATATTATGTCGCAGCTGGAGAGTTCAAAGAACGTGCGAGTTGGTTCATGTGATGTAGCTAAGAGAATTTATGATTTCCAAATCCTATCAAGTTGGCATCCTGGCAGTCATTATCAGTTGGAACTTGAGCAGCAAACCAGGCAGCTTTTTATTTCTCCAAATTGAGTGGGTAGCGAGGTTGTGATGCAGTCTTTTCTGGTCTCTTCCTGTAGCGTTATCTTTTATTAAGTCTACCTCGAAAGTTTTTAAATGGNAAATGCAGTTTCTTTACAAGGTGGGTTAGGGTTAGTGGGAATGTTGCTTCAGTTGGTGAAGATGGCTTCATGGTGGGCATCCATTGCCTGGAGCTGATTTTATATTTATTTTTGCAAATCTCACTTGCCATCCATCCCCAAATGTTCTCAGTTGGGTTTAGATGAGGGGCACATGCTGGTTGGTCCAGAACGTTATTCCTCTGAAATAAATAAATTGTTGATTTGTCAGGCGGGCATTGTGAACTGCAGAAAAAAAGCCAGTGTTTACCACCCAGATGAGGGCCTTCAGTCCTCAGGGATGCCCCTTGCAACATCTCCATATAGCCATCGGCTGTTTGACGCCACTGCACAACCCAAAGCTCCATTTTTCCATTGAAGGAAAAAGCAGTCAAAATCATAATAGTGCCTCCTCCACTGCGCCGTGTGGAAAACATCTCAGGTGGGATCTCCTTGTCATGCCAGTAACTTTGGAAGCCGTCAGGACTGACTAAGCCTAGAACCATCATATGGTTTAGAACCATCTAATAAAATAAAAACTTTCTTTCACCTTTCAATGTCCCATGTTTGACACGCTGATGCAAATTCCAAAAGGGGAATTGTGTGTGGTTGAACGGGACGACGCCTCTGAAGATGTTTTTTCTTCTTAAAACCCTTCTCTTGCAGACGCTGTGTAATGGTTTTTGGACTGCACTGCGCCAGTAACAACCTTCATTTTGGCCGAGGATTGTCCCGTGTCTTCATGGACGATGGCGCAGGACCAGTAACATTTTTTGGGGTCTGCCACGTTTACTTTTACCACTTTTGTGTTCCATGACCATGTTTTAAGGAGTTTCAAATGACTGTCTAAATGCATCCAACCTCAGCAGCAACGGTTCACTGCAAGAGGCCTTGGTTATGCAGCTCAAACAATTCAGCCGCATTCAAACAGAGAAAGCTATTTTGCTTTTGCTTACGTCATGACAGTGTACCTGACAGAAAATAACACTGAAGGCTGTGGTCTTTTGATCAGATGATGAACAGCCTACTTTACTTTGCAATAACCTGCTTACTCAAAAGGTTTTTTTCTCACTGCCATTTCTACTTTTTGCATTTTGAAGCTCTACTTAGAACCTGCTTGATATTCAACATTGCAAAATGTAAATTCTTAGTTTTTCACCTGGTCTTAAAAGAATGAGTGAGAAGTGTACACGTTTTGCAGTTGGAAGAAATCAACCTGTTTTTGCATTGCCCGCCTCAGTTTTTCTCCTGACTGTTGGTCACCCCCAACAGTATGAATATGTACAGTATATGAAGTCTAATTGTCATTAAATGTATTTTAAATGAACCACACAAAGTCAGCTACACTCCCAAAACAGGGATCATAGAATCATGTAAAGCTTTCAGTTAATTTCAATGAAATGGAACTTTTCCAGTATTTAAATCAAAAACAGAGCTAATTTATTCTCCTGAGTGGATTTTCCGCGAGTAGACTGTGTTTAAATGGAATTCCAGTTATATTATGTCGCAGCTGGAGAGTTCAAAGAACGTGCGAGTTGGTTCATGTGATGTAGCTAAGAGAATTTATGATTTCCAAATCCTATCAAGTTGGCATCCTGGCAGTCATTATCAGTTGGAACTTGAGCAGCAAACCAGGCAGCTTTTTATTTCTCTAAATTGAGTGGGTAGCGAGGTTGTGATGCAGTCTTTTCTGGTCTCTTCCTGTAGCGTTATCTTTTATTAAGTCTACCTCGAAAGTTTTCAAATGGTGCGGATACAAATGATTGACAGTAGGAATGCCTGCATGAACCTTGACTAGAGAAGATCGATCCAGTCAGGTGCGTTGACAAATATCAACATTTGTTTATTTTGCTTTTTTTTTTTGCTTCAAAAACAACATTTTTTATGTCACCTCACAAGTTCTCTATTGGATTAAGGTCCAGGGATTGGGCTGGCAAATTGTAACTTCTTCTGCACATGCATTTTTTAACAGAGGGACTTTGCAGGGGATTCTTGTCAATAGATTAGCTTTACATCTTCTGACTGTCACAGAACTCTGAGGTCACTCCAGACTGTCTTTGATCATCCTGGAGCTGATCATTGGCTGAGCCTTTGCCATTCTGGCTATTCTTCGATCCATTATGATAGTTGTCTTCCATTTTCTACCGCGTGTCTCTGGTTTTGCTCTCCATTTTAAGGCATGGGAGATCATTTTAGCTGAACAGCCAAAACTGTTTTGGACTACTTCGTAAGTTTTCCCCTCTCCAATCAACTTCTTAATCAAAGTATTCTGTTCTTCTAAACATTGTCTTGAATGATCCATTTTCATGCATGTTCAACAAGTGCTGGTTTCATCCTTAAATAGGTGTCACCTGATTCACACCTGTTTTTTCACAAAATTCGTCACTGATTACTGATTGAATGCCACACTGCTATTTTTTTAACAGTCCCCTGTCAACTAATTGTCCAATTGCACAGCCTTAGGAGCGTGCATATAATTAATGCTGGGTCTGGTTTGTTTTTTGAGAATCTACTGCACCTACTGGTAACTTGTTTGCCATGTAGCAACAAAAATGTACCAATAACAGTGATTCATCTGGTTGGTCGCATTGCACTGCTATTATATTTGAAGACTGCTGTATATTGTTGATTTCAAAACCAAACAAAACATTTGTACATTGCTAGATGATGGGTACTGTATTGGGTATTGTATGGTGTGGGTATTGTATTGTAGGCCTTATCCTCCCGGAAGGTCATGTAGAGGAACTTGCAATCAGGGTGGAATGTCCTGGGAGGCTTTCCAGCAATAGGCAACACTTTCGGACTGTCTAGTATTGCTGCGTAGGACAACAGCTGGAATGGAAAAACTGGGTCAGCTCATAGTTTTCAGAACTTGGCTGAAAAAGATGCTTTCATACAGCATGTTGTCATCGGGTGTGGTCATCTTTTGCGGAGCATCTGCTATAACATGTTCCCAGTCTGTTCTGTTTCTCATCCTGTGAGACCAAAAATATATACAAACAGATCATTACTACAATTAATTCATCTTTCATTTTGTAATCAAATTCATTGTCAAGCTTGGTTTTTATCTTAATTTGCTCCAAAAGGTCCAGCGAAAACATACAAACGTACAAAAACCAAGGCAATTTTTCCCATAGGAAAATATTCATGGCTTCACTCTATCACGGTTTTTCCGATATATTAATTCATAAATCATGCTCATCCTCAAGGCTTGGGATGTTGGGGGACTATATTGTTTGACACGCCTCTACAACATTCCATGTAGGTCGGGAACAGTACCTCTGGATTGGCAATTCGGGGTAGTGGTCCCCATTTTTAAAAAGGGTGACCGGAGGGTGTGTTCCAACTATAGGGGGATCACACTCCTCAGTCTCCCAGGGAAAGTCTACTCTAGGGTTCTGGAGAGAAGCGTACGACCGTTAGTCGAACGTCGGTTACAGGAGTTGCAATGTGGTTTTCGTCCCGGTCGCGGAACACTGGACCAGCTCTACACCCTTGCAAGGGTACTCGAGGGTATGTGGGAGTTTGCCCAACCGGTCTACATGTGCTTTGTAGACCTGGAAAAGGCATTCGACGGTGTCCCTTGTGGTGTCCTGTGGGGGGTGCTCCGGGAGTACGGGATTGGTGGCCCGCTACTACGTGCCATTCGGTCCTTGTACAATCGAAGCAGGAGCCTGTTTGGCATTGCCAGCAGTAAGTTGAGCTTGTTTCTGGTGAACGTTGGCCTCCGCCAAGGCTGCCCTTTGTCACCGATTCTGTTCATAATCTTCATGGATAGAATTTCTAGGCGCAGTCAAGGTGTTGAGGGAGTCCAGCTTGGTGACCTTAGGATCTCGTCTCTGCTATTTGCCGATGATGTGGTTCTTTTGGCCTCGTCAGGCTGTGACCTTCAGCATTTACTGGAGCAGTTTGCAGCTGAGTGTGAAGCTTCTGGGATGAGACTCAGCACCTCCAAATCCGAGGCCATGGTTCTCAGTCGGAAACGGGTGGACTGTACCCTCCGGGCTGGGAGCGAGGTCTTGCCTCAGGTGGAGGAGTTCAAGTATCTCAGGTTCTTGTTCACGAGTGAGGGAAGGTTGGAGCGTGAGATCGACAGACGGATCGGTGCAGCATCTGCAGTAATGCGGGCGCTGTACAGGACCGTCGTGGTGAAGAGAGAGCTGAGCCTGAAGGCAAAGCTCTCTGTTTACCGATCGATCTACGTTCCCACCCTCACCTATGGTCATGAGTTATGGGTCATGACCGAAAGAACGAGATCGCGGATACAAGCGGCGGAAATGAGCTTCCTCCGTAGGGTGGCTGGACTCACCCTAAGAGATAGGGCGAGGAGCTCGGCCATCCGGGAGGAGCTCAGAGTAGAGCCGCTGCTGCTTCACATCGAGAGGAGCCAGTTGAGGTGGCTCGGGCATCTCATCCGGATGCCTCCCGGGCGCCTCCCTGGTGAGGTGTTCCGAGCATGCCCAGCCGGGAGAAGGCCCCGGGGAAGACCTAGGACACGCTGGAGGGACTATGTCTCACAGCTGGCCTGGGAACGCCTTGGTGTCCTCCCGGTGGAGCTGGAAGAGGTCGCCGGGGACCGGGAAGTCTGAACTTACCTGTTGAGACATTGCATCAATTCATCACAATGAACAATTTCTTCAAATTCAAAGGTGTCTGCTTGTATACGTTGTATTGGTGTTTTGGGAGGATCCACCACAAATCGACTCTGACCCGGATAAGCGGAAGAAAAGCCTCATTGAATCAAAAATAATATAACAGAGATTAATTGATCGTTGATTAACTGGGTATTGAGCCAAAACGAAGTGAGCGCACTGGTTATCTTCAGTATATCCATCAAAGGCTCAGGTAACTCATCTCCAAAATGTCAATACAACACGATTATGCATCCAAACAGCCGTTCAGAACAGTCCATGGGATTAGAATGTAAAATTGAATCAACAGGTTGAATATGGCAAGATATCCTCAAGTTTACTTTCTTTGGTTTGTCTCCTGTAACGGATGATAAATTACACTGACTTTTTTGGACTTTGGACTTAGTCTTAAGATCCAAAGGTTGCAGCCACTGAGCTTTGTGAAAACCACCCGAGTCGGCCATCTTAATAAAAGTAGAAACTGCATTTTGGGACGTGTGGAATGATGTCTTTTCATTTGATGCTGTCCAAGTTAGCCCGGTGCATTGAGCCTAACAGAGTGTGAAGTTATGTCTGTACTGTTATTGCATCTGTAGAGTGTAGCCCAGATCACCGAGGTGCTGCATGTCCTGTCGAGTCAGACTCGGGCTTAAAGACTCCAGCCGTGGGATTTAATCAGGCCTGACAGTCTGTTTATCTTGGATGCCATTTTCTTGACATTTCTGCATGGTTTGATGCTGACTACCAGTATATAGCCAGCAGCTTCTTTCAATTAACTGCAGCTACAATGAAGGCAGAACAAAGGTTGTTTTTTAATCAAATATACACACATATATATAATATATAATTTACACAATATATTTTCACTCACTTCTGTTACCCAAACACAAGGGTCCACAATGGTCTTAAGCTGGGACCCAGATTCTCGAATAGTCATTAGGTCGCAACCTACTTATATTTAAGTCATTTAAATGTATTTGTTTTTAGAAATCGCCTATGCCATCTTTTAAAACATAAACACACGTGTCCAAAGTGCATTTGGAATGTATTAAAGCATTTTATTAAGGACATAAGAGGAACAACATCATAACTGCATGCATGTGAAGGCCACTTCTTCCTGGTTCTCTGCTCCTATCGGAGAAGTAGTCGAGGATCATCCAATTTCGACAAGCCGGACAGAGAACCCAGAATGATGGGTGTACAGGACATAAAAAAGTGAAAGTGAAAGTTAGGCTTGAAGACAGCAGTGCACTTGATGTCTTCTCCCAAGTATTTTTCCATGAGTCATATGTAAGTGTTGCACAATTCTGATTGTGCTATGTGACTGTAGGTGTCTATTATAAGCTATTGAACTGAAAACGCACTGAATCCGCAAGCGCAATAATAGCATCTAACACATAAAATTATTCCTAAATACCAAGGAGAATGACGACGAATATACTGCTCAGTTTTGCATGAGACAGTGCAATGCACAAATTCAGTAGTTCAATATGTGTATTGTCAGATTTAAAGTTGAATAAAGGCAGAAATGTGTTTATTTTGAAAGAGTTACATCAAGCGCATATGACACTGATTGGGTGGAATGATCTGTATGTCAATCTTCTACATTCAGCTTAGACCCCCCGTTTCCAAATAGATCTACGATGTACTGTAACCTCATGAGCCTTGCATTCAAATAAGCATCATCTGAGTTCTGCTTGCACTTTGAGACCAACTGGAGACTGTGAGGACAAGCAAATGCGACCCCTGAGCTCGGAGAGACATGTTAGGAAATGTGTGTGTACAGTTTCAGTAAAATACTACTTTTCCTTTTTGGTTGACAGCTCCACCACCCTCCCCATATGGACCTCATCCCAATAGAGGATCTTGGACATGCCGCTCGTGGGCAAATATGACATCACCATTTTGGATCATACTGACCCATTTCTTTTGAAAAAACATATTTGTTTATAGAAAAACCCTTACCCGTCCATTATGAATAACAGTAACACAAGAGTGATATCACACCGGAGTGTTCCGTGTGATAGCCGTGAGTAAGTGCACCACTTAAAAAAAAAAAACCTGCTGCCCCTCTCCGAGCGATTAGTCAGTATTCCGATCGCTCTCATTCCTCCCATAGCTCCGCTTAGCAGCGTGAAACCCAGTGCGGGATTAATCCCCAACGTTTTCTAATCTCCATCATAACAGGGTGAGATTAGGACACTAAATGATAGGCTGGAGTACATAACCACATAAATGTTACTCATCTGCATGTCCCCTCCGATAATAAGTAATGGTAAGAAAGCTGAACATTACATGCCTATTGTATTTTTGTGTTCTGTATGATGAAACACACACGCATGAAAAAATATGTATATGTATATGTAATGGATCCTCGCATATTTGCAGATGATTTTGCATTAAACACTTTTTTTTAATTCTTGAAAAATAGCCCAATTTTTCTCGCAGAAAACATTCACCGTGGGCCAGTAATTATTAATAAACACGTGATAATACAGGTCAAATGTACAGCATACATGTACCACACAAAGCCCATCATTTTCACATGTTTATGTCTTTATGCTTCACTTAATGGTTTTGTTTTCTTTGAGTGTCGAGATTTTGCACTTTGCTCGGCGGTCCTTGAACGCACCATAGTCGTGTGCTGTGAGGCACTAGCACTACCTTCCACAGTCAATCCTTGCTTCAGTTCAGATATTGTTGTGAATGTTTAATGCCTTAGCAACAGGTAAGCAATGTACAGTAGATTATGTACACACGGCTTGCCTGACCACCAGGCTAAAGGCAACGCCGTGACTCCGACTGCATCTGTTCAAGTCTCATCTTACATGAGAGTACCTATACGTTTTATACAATAAAAGCGTTTAATACTTGTCTGGGGCATATTTTGGTCTTAAACATGTGAACAATGGTACTTGAAGAGAGACGGGGAGGGTTCTGGAGCGGAATTTGATGTAAAAATGAATATAGTCACTTTTATTGCAAATGTTGAATGTTAACGGCAACCTAGCAGGCGGGTTTAGAGGCAGCTGGCATAGGCTCCAGCATACCCCCACAACCCTAATGAGGATAAGCGGCATCGGAAATCCCCCAGCCCAAAATAGCAGGTTTGAGGTGTAAAACAAAGTTGACACAAGCAAGTGGATGTTAGGCCACAAAGTTTATTCAGTAGTGTTGTTTCAACTTATAGGTACAATACTGTCAGCTTCTGTAAGACTAAAAAAAAGGTACCATTACAGTCATCCATGCACACTGAATGTCCTTTCCACCCCTGCCCCGCGCTCACCATGAGCACAATCTTTTCCCAAATGGTAGGCACTTTGAAGGTTTAAAACATTTGTGAATATACATTTATATATACTGTATTTATATATCTTTCCATATACTAATAAGCAATTGGACAGGTCTCTAATGAAGAGGGAAAGAACAGAAAAAAAGGAAGGAGAAAACAAAGAAGTGGCCATGGAGGAGAGGTGGGAGTCGGAATACCGTGAGTCTTTGGGTTGATCACCAAGTTCATAGTACCTCAGGTCCTACAGGACAAGAAATGACCGCACTGAGAGGGGAAATGGACACACGCAGGAAAAAATGTGTACTCGATCTACTTCACATTATTGCACAGCGGGGGGAAAGGCATTCTGACGGACAGATGTAGATTTGAAACTTGGTTTGCTGTCTTTGTAGGATGTGGTCACTCAGAAGTGAGGATGTCAACCAAACTAGGTATCTGTGTGTGTTTGCGTGGGTGGTGTGCGTATCCTTGTGTGTTTGTGTCCCAGCGGCCTTTCGCCGGAGCAGGTCTTTAGTGCCCAAAGCACCAACACGGGTGAAATGAAAGCAGGAAGTAGGGCAGGCCATTGACGGCTTAACTGGCCGTGCTCCAATCTGACTCCGAAAGAAGGTGAAGAGGCCCGGTTAGGGTAAAAGGATGCGAGTTTGGCCGAGGGTGCGGTCTGCAAACACATTGAGGGGGTTATGTGAGCCAAAAGAACAAAAAGAGACCCCCTCCTGTTTAAAACCTGAAACAGAAATGACTTGTTTTTTCTTTTGGAGTCTTGACACACTTTCCTTCCATCGTCAAAACACCAATTCCTGGGTATCAGGATGAAACGCTGTCAAGAACAACACAGATACAAATGAATAAACATGCTCGCTTTTGTCCAAAAATGGATGTGAGAGCGAAACAAAACAAACCGAAACACTGCAACCCGAAAGGAGAAGATGTACATGGACTATTAACAGCGTTAAGGTGAAGACAAAAGAGCTTCATCAAAACTACAAAGGCATTTTGCAGCATCAGAGAAAAGATAAATTAATGTAGTACAACATTAGAGATCAACATCAGACGTGCTAAGACAAATCAAATTTCCCAAAAAAAAGAAACTATGATTGAGACAGAATAATTCAATTATTTCCACTTTGGATTTTTTTTTTTTTTTACAAATAAAATACTGCTACTGTTAAAAGTAGTCAGCAACTAAAAACCAGCTCATTTTGACGATGAAAGTTCTCACCTTTACAAATCCTGTTTTTTTTTTTTTTTTACCTCTTTTTTTTAACCTTTTTTACACACTGACACCGTAAAATGAGGAAAGCGTGTATTTTAAAAAAAACATACGTGGGCTTAACAATACACGATGCTATTTTTCCTTAAATCGACATTGTAACTTTTTCTTGTATCTCATGTTCTCCTTGCATGACTTCCGGTCCTGTAACGGGCGGGCGGGGCTTTTATGCGTAAAACTCCTTGGTCGGGGCCTTCTGATAGGCCGCGCCGGAAGGTTTCCTCTCGCCCAGGTCGTAGCTGCCCTCGTCCTTCTTCCGCATGCGGTACACCAGGAGCAGGATGAGGAAGATGGCGAAGAGGAATCCGATCACGCCGCCGGCTATGACGGCTGAGGAACGCGGAAAGAGAACGTTAGCACACAAACTCAGCAAGCTCCTATACTTCCATTGATGCAACGTCCGGAAAATCACAGCTTGAAATTGATCAGGAGTCCGCGATATCACCCCTCCTAAATCCTGTGGGCTTGAAATTGACAGTTATTTTCCCAGTCCTGGACACGCAAGGTGTCCAAACCTTTTCCCCCCGAGGGCTAAATGGTAAAAAAACAAAAGCATGTAAGGGCCGCTTTGAGGAGCGGAGCTCAGCGGACCCGGATAAGCGGAGGAAAATGAAATGGCACATGCGGCTAGATAGATAAATAGATTGATACTTTATTCATCTCCAAGAGAAATTTAGGTTTTAAGCAGCTCTAGAAGAATGCCATGTTATAAACTTAATCCCTTCCCACACAAATATGGGAAATAGAATAGAATAGAAAGATAGTTAAATAATACGTAACAACAAAATATTATCAATAATAATATTAATCAATAAATCATTATTTATATTACTACATAATAATATAAAACATAACTAAGTAAAAAGTCCAGTCCGGTGTTTGAAGATGTACTTTTGGTTTCCAATTTGGGTTCGAAAAACAGCACCCAGACAATGAAATGGGGGAGATGTGAGGCAACCTGTCGACGTCGGCTGGCTATAACAACAAAGCTCAAACGAGGTGCCAATCGACCGTTCAACTCAGTCTTGCAGTGGAGACAGACGGCATCAGACGGAGCGCGGCATTCGTGTTCTCAAACAAGGCAGCAGGCGCCTGAAAGACCCACGCCGGTGTGAACTCTACACAGTCCCAAGGAGGAAGACAGACAGAGTTTATTAAAAGCATTTCTTCTGCAAAGTGGATCAGGTGAGAGACTTAAAAGAGAAGACTAAAGAGATCCCCAGGATTTGGCCCTCTTGCAGAAACATGCTGACAGGCGTAAAACTGGGGAAAACTCCTCTTTAAAACCGGGAGGCCATTTCTACCTTTTGTTATACAAATGATGTTAGCATGCAGGTAGTGAAAGTAGTGAAACACTGAACAGTGCATTCAAACTAGGCATGTCCCGATCCACATCGTTTGGCTTCCGAGCCGATCCAATTGTTTTAATAATAAAATTCTGTTACAAACATGAATTTGTGGAATTGTATATGTTTATCAAAATAGCTCCTCAAAGCATTAAAAATAATGCAACCAAAGTATTGCGGAATTGACTTTTTTTTACTACACAGTCATCTTGGCTTTTGCAGCAAACCTCTGTGAGTGAGGTCATTAACTGACATCAAAGTCCATCTAAGAAAACATACCATTCTCGCAGCCATCCTTAAGTGGAATTATTCATCCACCATTACAATTCTTACCCATGACCCTCTAACCAACCCTAACCCCTAAATCAAAACCCTAAACCTTAGCCCCTAACCCCTAAATCAAAACCCTAAACCTTAGCCCCTAACCCCTAAGTCTAACCCTAAACCTAACCCTCTAACCCTAGCCTAGGTTAGGACTAATCATTTGCCAGGGTTATAGATCCATTTGTTGTGTGATTTTTTACAAACTCTCTTCAAAGCAATAGTAGTTTATTGACAGTCCTTAGTAACAACCAGCAGTTGGAGTGGCACCATGACAGAGGAGTCCGGACACAGTGAGGGGAGTCTACCATGTAACTACTGTGCCAAAAATGCAGTGCGCAACGTGAAACTAACTTCATCACGGTACACCGCGAACATGTCTGCACAGTGGTGGTGCATTTACTCCCTGATTCGGCAGGCGGGAGTCGAGCGGAAACCGGCTTTGAGGCACAGTTACCGCGCCTACCATGTTGATGTGTGGCCAAGAGTTACAGCAACTGGATCGGCCCGATCCTCGATCTTTTGCGATCTTGAAAATACAGTGGATTGGCAGCCGTTTCTTAAGATGGAAGTGGGACATCCCCGATTCAAACTTTTAGAGAAAGTCAAATTAAGTTCACCTGTAAAAGTTGTTAACTTTATCCTGAAATTTCACTCGACAGCAGAATATCCCTAAAATGTTGTGATTTAAAGAAGCGCTTGGACACTATGTGCAGATTCCTGCTGCAGGAACCCATGTTAAAGGCAGAAGGTGAAGGGGGAGATGACCGGTAACTTAACAATCCATGCTCTGGTTGGCCTTGGCTCACCGTCTTATCCTGCAGAGAGTAAAAAGGCTTGCAGTTGAGAGGGAAAAAGAGTCACGTCATTTTGGGCGAAATGCCCTGGAAGATGAGGGGCTCTCTTGGGTCAGCCAGAGGGCTGCTGTGGATCAACATGACAGTGTCTAATCGTGGAACTCCATCTGGAGACCGATGTAAAGAAGGTTTTTTTTTTTAGAGTTAAGACACTATGGGCAGATTCTGTGTGTGTGGTCCCTTTTGACTCATAACACACACCAAACGATAAACACGTTCATTTTGGTTCACTTTTGTGTGGGACAAGTTGCTGCTGTTTTACGCACACCTGGAAATCTCAGAAAATACACTCAAAAATGTGAACACAACCTAAATTACATGGTGCCTGTGAACACAAGCGTAATGCAAATGTCCTGCTAGTAATGGAAACATCAGTGTTTTGAACAATTTTTAAATAGAGTTGCCACATACCTGCCAACACCTCCGTCCTTTGGAAGAGGTTTTCTGTGCGGACCTCGATGGGCTCCTGGGGTGAGCCGGGGGAACTAGTTGTACTGGTGATCTGGTTCCTCTGCATGTCTTCCGTAACAGGCACTGGAGCCTGGATTGGAAAAGATACATGATTTTGCTTTAAAAAAAATCACAGAATTGCATTCATATTATAGCATTAAATGCAGTGGATCCTGGTTTTTATAGGATTCGGTTTCAACTGACTCAGTCTCTGTGAAAAATGGATAGTGGTTCTTTTAGAATTGGGACGCTACAAACAGATTCATTCCAGGGAATCCTTTAATCATCTTTATTATGAGTGTGCAGGTGGTATAATGGCTCATTGAATGCACACAGAACGATGACAAATTCTATTTCTGTCTCCTTTCTAAGGAATAAACTGGGATGGATGTTGCCAGAATAGACGGTTCACTTCCAATTTAATAATAATAATAATAATACGGTGAACAGTCCAGTTCTGTGTGCTGTGTATCGCTACGCCTCTGTTGTGTTGAAAAGCCGCATGGTGTCGGGGAGGATTCATCTGCTCAGTCTTTCAGTGGGGCAGGACAGTGATAGTAATCTGCCACTGAAACTGATCCTCTGTTGGGAGATGTGGCTGTGCCTTGGATGATGCTGGTTTTCCATGATGGAAAGGAGTCCTTTGCGCTGCCAAAAATGTCGGGCTGTCCAGCTCAGTGCCACTGACAGAGCCTGCCTTCCTCAGCGGTTTGTCCAGGCGTGTGGCTTATTAGCACACGTAATGAAGTAGGCAAGAGGAACCGTTGCATCTGGAATGGATCCAGGTTGGAGTTAGGGTTATCCTATGCTTTTGTCTCAGAGACAGCAGGTAGGCCTTGATTTAGTGAAGCCTTGACAACTAATCCCAAACACATGCAGGATGTCGTGTGTTAAGAGCATGGCACACGAGCGAGATGCAGGATGGTAGCCGGTTAGATGATGTGCTAGAGCTGTGTTTCCCGACTTTTTTTTGTCTTGTGTACCCCTAGAGCCTTTTTGTCATACCGTGAGTACCCCCTCACTCGCACGTGTTGATAATTAACTGTTACGATTATTGTCATTTTGTATTTGCATTACTTTCTCGTGTTCTCACAGTATCTACTGAAAACCTGAATGAAAAGCTGGCGGGCACCTCGTGTGGTCGTGGGGGACTTCCTGGTGCACGGGCATGGCGTTGATGGCCCCTAACTCATAATGTGCGACATTGCGTGAAGCTCTTTCATGGAGGTATTTTCTCCCCTTGCCGGTGTAACACACTGCATCCCACGCAGCTTGACTTGCAATGCTTGCATTCCACTGCATTGATTGGCAACAATGATGAATTCATCCTAAACAGCAGCCGTGCGTGTGTGTGGGTGAGTGAGTATGCATTGAGATGTTGCCATGAGAACTGTGCTGCTTGCTGAAGGGAGGGTTGGTGTAACTGTGTTCTGACTACACTACTACATCTACTTCTACCGATTCTTGACCGTGTGATGTCATTCGCCAAATACTATTGACTTTGTAGTCGCAACAGTTATTCATGATCAGATATGTGAGTGCTCACACACACCGGGCCCCTTCTATTATGGCATCGCTATAATAACACGAGTCATCTTAGTGGTCCACTGTCCTCACCTCTGTTCTGAATGGTTTCTTCGGTATGCTGCCTCTGGTCTTTTCCCTGACTGTATCTGTGTCCACTCTGGGTGTGAAATCTTTGGTGGAGTCCTTGGTGGGTTCCGCTGCTTTGGGTGCGATGTAAACCATACTGACGGTCACAGCTTCCTCAGCCACCTCTTCCCCTGCACCTTGGGGGAAAAAACAAGACAATATGAGCCAATGTAGAAGTAGTGTGTGTGGAATAGTGATGTGGAATAACCTTTATTCATTTATGGAAAAAAATGTTCATTCATTCATTCAATTTCTATGCGGCTTATCCTCATTAGGGTCGCGGGGATGCTGGAGCCTATCCCAGCAGACTTTGGGCGAGAGGCGGGGTACACCCTGGACTGGTCGCCAGCCAATCACAGGGCACATATAAACAAACATTCACACTCTAATGGACAATTTAGAGCGGCCAATGAAGCTAACATGCATGTTTTTGGAATGTGGGAGGAAAGCGGAGAAAACCCACACACGCACGGGGAGAACATGCAAACTCCACACAGAGATGCCCAACGGAGATTTGAACCCAGGTCTTCCAGATCTCCTGTAAGACTGACATTCATACTCTATTTTCATCTTTTAATGGTGTTTCTGAATTTCCTTTAAAGTGACAAGGAAGAACAGTAACTATACTGTAGTCAAACCTCAACTTTTGCAAAATTGTGCCTCAGTTCTAACCCTCTAACCCTAACCCTGTGCCTACTGGTGCGTACTGCGCACTGGTCTGTAGTAAACACTTACCTGATCCAGACCCTGAGTTAAAGTCATCGTCATCTTCGGGGTAGTAACCTCCTGAGCCTGTGTCGTCCAGGTACAAGTCGTCAACCTGGGAGGAGGGCTTTGCTGCCTCTGCTATCTGAAAAAACAAGGAGATAAAAACTATTGAGAATTTTGGAATCTGCAACATTTCTTTGTTGAACAGAAGTGAAGACCTTGACTATTTCTCATCGTCAAGACAGCAATTTCAGGCAAAGTAATCAAAACAACCGTGTTCCACTGCCACGCTGTGTGACTTAAAATTCCTGACTTATGGAGATGTAATAGTAAAAAATCTGGATTAATAAAGCAAAATTGCCAATGCTTGCATGTTATTTGACTAAATAGTTCATCCTCTGGCAATTAAACATAAAACACCAACGCAGCACAATTGATAACTCTGCTGTATTTTACGGACAATAAGTCACTTTTTGTGTCAAAGTTTGGCTTGGTCCTGCGACTCATACTCAGGTGTGACTTCTATGTATTTTTAAATATATGTATACATATAAAAGTTAACACTAACTGACACAAATCAAGAAGTGAACTTTTCCGCTGGCCGCCGTGAGAGGCTGCGCTAGGCTTGTGACAAACATCAGTGATGTAGAATGAGATTGAGAACTTGGTGAACTTAGCTTGGCGAGGTTACTGTTGTACTCACTGGCATGTTATGTTAATTTAGTGTTGTGGGATACGTTTCTTAATCAATGCGGCTTTGACATGTTTTTTCTATTTTTGGACTGATGCGTCTTACACTCTGGCGCAATCTAAGAGTCCAGGAAATAAGGTACCTTTCAGTGACTCCAATGCAGCGTAGGTAAATTGCACACGGAGGTCTTCCCCCCTACACGGCTGCCCTGACAACTGATCTGAGCAGTAAGAATGTTTGTATTCCACCTCAGTATGGACAAAGGGCTGAAAAAGTCCGGAACCCAACAACGACTCTGTTATTTTGAAAAAAGCTTCTTCTTGCCATCTGGGTAAATTAAGATTTGACAAGAAAATGTCTCAGGAACCAGTAGTGTGTAAATGAAAATGTAAGCAGGAACCAAGAAAAGAACACTGAGCTTCAAGCAGTCAGATGAAACTTTTTTTGGAATAACTTCCCTTGTGCATCCATGGCAACAGTCTAGTCAAGTCTCGTCGTCTAATTTGTCGCCAGCTTCGTTCACTTTGCTGGTAGTCCCGTTTTAGTGGTTGAAAAGGCTGTAAAAGCAAGACCACACATAATAATATATCATCCCTAATGTACAGTATGTGTGTTTCTCTGCCTGTCTGTTTGCTCCAGTTCCAGGTCAGCTCTAATGATATTGTGCTGATAAACCTCAAGCTGAAAGAGGATGGAGCAGGGGAAACCATCAATTAGCATGGCAGCACAGATCAGTGAGAGGTGCTCTTTTGTTTGGAAGGAATTGCGTAATGAGAAATGACGCCAGACTAGTGACTTTTTAAGGCCTGCTGTGTTCGGAGAAATACAGCACTAAAATAGGTAGAGTATTTTCTGGAGTATAAGTAGCGACAGTCAAAAAATGCATCATGAAGGGGAAAATGTGTAAGTCGCGCTGGACTTGGGCTTCAAATGAAAATTAGGTTTAATCATTGATTCAGCATTGATCAATCAACTGATCAATCAATCAATTCATCATCAATCATTGATTCTGTTGCAGTTCTAACCTTGTAATGCCTAAAATAAGATAATAGGTCTGATGTCACGGGTGACTTTCAAAAAATCTTCACCACCAAAATGTTGATTAATTGGATATTTGATTAATTCTTGCACCTATACACTGGACTACAAGTCGCATTTATTTAAATTGCATTCCCGTCATTCAAGACTGCGAACAAGACATGCAAGTCTGCACAATAGCACACAGAACACCCGGCGGAATAGGTGCCCGGTACGTTAACGTAACACAGTCATTCAGCATGTGGAGCATACCTAGGAGGGTGAATAGCCTAAATCCAACAAGCAAGTCATCGGTAAGCGAGTTCACCAAGCTCCCGATCTCATTCCACATCACTGAATCCAAAGAAGGGGACCCCTCTCGTGGATGTCGATGATCATGCTCCTTGGGTCATTACAAAAAGTATGGATTAAGATTTAAAATAGGTTTTAATGACTATATATATACAGTATATTGATATCTAAATCATAGAAGCTTCAAAGCCATGACATCAGTTGAATGGTTTATAGTTCCGGAAAAGACAGTGTGCCTGGGAACCATAAACATCAGCGAATGTAATAGTTAGGGACGCCGGGAGTTCACGCCGCTAACGGCTTGGTAGTGAAAGACGGGGAAGAAAACGGCACAATGCACATCTCCAAGCCTCCTCCGTCAGGTGACCTGGGAAAGACAGACCTTTCACTGGCCAGCCGCTTGATCAAAGAAAGAATTTGTGCAAAGCAACTTTATCTTAACCTTACTTGCCTTCTACTCCTTCGAACACAACGAACCCCACCGCCCCCCGCCATTCACTACTTGGAGCGCTCCACGGGTCAAAATGCATTGTCAATGATACAAGCGATGGAGCAAAACGAGGCGGGCGGCGGTTCACATGGTGGCAAAGGACGCTAAGGAGAGAGAGGCCACACACACACACGCGCACGCATGAGTAGGAGTGTTTTACACATTTATGTAGGTATTTCATCAATTCATTGGTTACACATAGACAAAGATGGGGAGCAACTGAGCATGTTAACGTGACGCCACATCGGCACTCGTGCACGCTGGCTTAAGCCTCGTTGATGAATCCAAACAATAAGTTGAGGAAAGCACAAGAAACGTGCATTTAGTTGTCTGTAGCTGGCCGCCACAAATAAAAATTGACTGCCATAGATATTCGGCTATAATGTTTTTTCTTTTTTTTAAAGATTTGGCGCTATCTGCCCAGAGAACCACTGGTTTCCAGTAACCCCTTACCACCTTGCTTCAAAGTTCTTGGCCTCACTATCATCATTTTTTCACAGCAAATTTGACAATGTTTTTGCCAGCATAAAAATGGCTTAATGAACTAAAATGCATATAGCGTATAAGGAATTCAGTTCAAAGATGTTATGTTGGGACATGTTGTATTCTACACTGGTCACTAGGTGGCAGTAATGTTGCCTTCATGTTTGTTGAGACACACAAGCAGGCTTTTATTGCAGGTTTGAATGATCTCACAGGAGGCACAATAATCCCTAAAACGGGCTGCGGCTGTAACGCATGCCAAGATAAAACTCAGCTAAGAACACATTTACAGCAACAGACACGAGTCTTATTTATCTTACCCTATATGTAGGGATGTCCAATAGTATCAGCCCACCGATATCATCGGGCCGATATTGGCATAAAAATGTAATATCGGTATCTTTTTTTTTCCCTATAATGAAAACTGATTTCAAAAAATCCTGTATCTAGGCCTATGGGCTCCCATATTTTCCGGCGTGCAAATGATGACCGCATCAAACTGCGTCTGAAGCAGCCATGTTTGGCTATTAACAACTTGTTTGCTCCTGACTACCATTATGTCTGAGCAGCAATTTTACAAAAAATAAAGTCAAAATATTACAAGAAAAAAAAGAGTCTATTCTTAGGTTTCGGAAATGGTTATAATATTAGAGAAGAATAAAGTCAAAATGTTATACAGGAATAAAGTCATATTTATTAGAAAAATTGTAAAAATTGGAAAATAAAAAAACAGCAGAAATTTAAAAAAAAAGCTGTAATTTTACAAATAGAAAGTCAAAATATTAAGAGAAAAAGTCACAATTTTACAGGAATAAACTTGTAATATTAAAAAACAATGAGTAAAAACAATGTAATTTCAGTAACAATGTCATTTTAGTAACAGAGTTCTTTAATTTTTTTGAAATAATCACAGTGTTAAAAATAACATTAAGAATATAAAACCTTCTCAGCACTTTAATCCATCCAACTCAGAGACTTATTATCTTCTAAAATTGTTGGCACCCTTTTAGTATATGTATGTATTAATATTTGTATTCACTTTTGAGATAATTTTAAGATATGGCTCACCCGAAAATACATTTGAAAATACAGTATGTGTCATTTTTGGCTCTCGTAGCCCAAAAGGTTCCCGACCCCTTGCTTTAGATGCACACTGAGCTGATGCCTTGTGAGACTTGTAACAGTCACTTGAGATTGATGGTCCAAGTTTTTGTCTGACTTCAGAGGTATATTTTGCACATAACTTAAGGGGCATCTGATTCTCGTATTGACATTGTGTCCTTCTGTGTCTCGTGTAAATGGTCTTTTTTCGTGACGATTATGCTGCTACATGCAGCAGGACATGACAAAGACTCAGGGGATCCAAAACACAGACTGTCAAGTCATTTGACTCTACGTTAGTGTTGCGAGTAAAACTAACCTGCTTTATCAAACAAGTGCAGGCAAACACACACGTTCTAAAACTGTGAAAGATCAACCTTCTGTAGCAAAAACACGCTGTATGAATGCACAAACATCACTGATAAAACTTTGCTTTTTCCGTCAGCCTGTTGACATTTACAGGTAGTCCCTCTTCCTGTTCTTATCACAGTCTGCAGGCTGGCTCAGACATCAATCTGCCAACAAGTAAAGCGGAGTGAGCACTAGAAGTCTGCGAGCTGGTCAGTGTAGCACATTGACATTACGTTGTATGTTTAGGAGAACATACTGTATAGCTATACAGATACAAATGTAAATAAACTGCAGTTATGCACACAGATTAAATAATACAGAGCATTCCAGATGCTCTGGATCTGGAATGCTCTGGTTGCTTTGGATGTTGGGGGACTGTGTTGGTTGACACGCCTCTACAATATTGCATGGAAGTCGGGAACAGTACCTCTGGACTGGCAGACCGGGGTGGTGGTCTCCATTTTTAAAAAGGGTGACCGGAGGGTGTGTTCCAACTTTAGGGGGATCACACTCCTCAGCCTCCCTGGGAAAGTCTACTCCAGGGTGCTGGAGAGAAGGGCACGACCGTTATTTGAACCTCGGTTACAGGAGTTGAAATGTGGTTTTTGTCCCTGTCGCGGAACACTGGACCAGCTCTACACCCTTGCAAGGGTCCTGGAGGGTATGTGGGAGTTTGCCCAACCGGTCTACATGTGCTTTGTGGACTTGGAAAAGGCATTCGACCGTGTCCCTCGTGGTGTCTTGTGGGGGGTGCTCCGAGAGTACGGGATTGGTGGTCCGCTACTACATGCCATTCGGTTCTTGTACAATCGAAGCAGGAGCCTGGTTCACATTGCCAGCAGTAAGTTGAGCTTGTTTCCGGTGAACGTTGGCCTCCGCCAAGGCTGCCCTTTGTCACCGATTCTGTTCATAATCTTCATGGATAGAATTTCTAGGGGCAGTCAAGGCGTTGAGGGAGTCCAGCTTAGTGACCTTAGGATCTCGTCTCTGCTATTTGCAGACGATGTGGTCCTTATGGCCTCATCAGGCTGTGACCTTCAGCGTTTACTGGAGCGGTTTGCAGCTGAGTGTGAAGCTTCTGGGATGAGACTCAGCACCTCCAAATCCGAGGCCCTGGTTCTCAGTCGGAAACGGGTGGACAGTACCCTCCGGGTTGGGAGTGAAGGGACTATGTCTCACAGCTGGCCTGGGAATGCCTTGGTGTCCTCCCGGTGGAGCTAGAAGAGGTCGCTGGGGACCGGGAAGTCTGGACTTCCCTACTGAAACTGCTGCCCCCGCGCCCCGGACCCGGGTAAGCGGAGGAAAACGGAATGGAACGGAGAGCATACCAGATGCTTTTTTTATGTGTCTGTAAGTAATGTGCAACTGTAATAACATGGTAAGATACCTGTGTGGATTGAGAAATGTGGTATTTTAGACAGCAGTGTTGTTTAATTAGGACACTAATTATGTCTAGCTTAGACAATGTACCTGCTGTGTCAGCCACTGACTAACTAAATACACACATTTATTCATTCATCCATTTTCTATTCCGCTTGTCCTCATTAGGGTCGCAGGTATGCTGGAGCCTATGCCAGCTGACTTTGGGCGAGAGCCGGGGTACACCCTGGACTGGTCTAAATACACACATACGAGTTGCAAATCATTTTCAGGCCATTTGAATTCATTTGTGTATATAAAAAAATTTGGTTTTAATGTTAAAATACAGCTGGTTGATACAGTTCTACACAACGGGAAATGTAATTAATTTTATATTCTTGTATTAGTCAGAATAGTGGGAATACTTTTGAGACATGTCAACACAAAGATATTTTTCAGAATATAAGAGAACAGACTCAGTTTGCTGGCATATGCCTGTATTATTCCAAATATTGTCATGCAAATCATGTCATGTATATCCGTATATCCTGAAATGAACTCGACTGAAAGATTCAGTTGTTATTTTGCATGCTCACTGCTCAGACCTCCAAGGATTGTGGGATTTGTTTGTTGTTCTGGCAACGGCGCAAAAGGGAGGCAGTAATGTTTACATTTGTGTGCAACGTAATAATAGATGTCCTTAAATATTATACAGTACACTGATGGACAAGTACTGGAACTGTAATATTTGTATATTGGTAGCTGAAAAAAGAAGCTAATTTTGGCCCTCGAATTGACCAAGTAAAGCATAGATGGACAATATTTTAATCAGATAAAGGAAGATACCATGCAATGACAGAAAAGGCAAGAATTTTTGTTTACTCTGCACTTACATACAAGCACGACATGATGCTCATAGTGGCGCAACTTGCAAGTTTGCGTCACCGTGGCAACATGCCTGTCATGACATTAGTACTACCAACCTGTCATCTTGACTGACATGTAAACATGTGAAGTTTTATTATTGTTTTTAGATGCCTAAGATGTCTACTCAGACTTGAGCTAAAAAGGTGCACCATTCAGAGAGAAAATAGTTCAAGGCAGAGGGAGGATGAGACAAACATCAAGGCTCTGAAGTAACGGTTATTGTGCAGTGGAGCGTATGCACAAAAGGCGCACACTTTCAAGGCATGATGTGGCTTTAGGTCAAGGTTCTCATAATAACGCGAACAGAAAAAGTCCCCATTCATACACAAGCATAACATACTGTAAGACTGCACACAATAGTCAAATCTTCTTTCCTGAAGTCTTCTGACATGTAGATCCAAGCTGTACTGTTTATTTTATTACATTAATAATATGGCCTACAAATTATTATATAAAATTATCTTTAGTATTTTTTTAAATATTTTTTACAAATTTTTATTTTATTATAATTATTAATTTTATGGAATTATTATTTTTTAAATATACAAATTAAAATATATACCACATGTACAGTATATATATTCATTCATTTCTATGCCGCTTATCCTCATTAGGGTCACGGGGATGCTGGAGCCTATCCCAGCAGACTTTGGGCGAGAGGCGGGGTACACCCTGGACTGGTCGCCAGTCAATCGCAGGGCACATATTGACAAACAAACATTCTCACTCTAATGGACAATTTAGAGCGGCCAATGAAGCTAACATGCATGTTTTTGGAATGTGGGAGGAAAGCAGAGTACCCGGAGAAAACCCACACACGCACGGGGAGAACATGCAACAGTAACCTGGGTTATTATTAGGATTAATACTATTATTATTAATATTCTTTCGTCATGACCAAAAGAACGAGATGGCGGATACAAGCGGCGGAAATGAGTTTCCTTCGTAGGGTGGCTGGACTCACCCTAAGAAATAGGGTGAGGAGCTCGGCCATCCGGGAGGAGCTCAGAGTAGAGCCCCTGCTCCTTCACATCGAGAGGAGCAAGTTGAGTTGGCTCGGGCATCTAGTCCGGATGCCTCCCGGGCGCCTCCCTGGTGAGGTGTTTCGGGCATGCCCAGTCGGGAGAAGGCCCCCGGGAAGACCTAGGACACGCTGGAGGGACTATGTCTCACAGCTGGCCTGGGAACACCTTGGTGTCCTCCCGATGGAGCTGGAAGAGGTCGCTGAGGCCCGGGAAGTCTGGACTTCTCTACTGAAGCTGCTGCCCCCGCGACCCGGACCCGGATAAGCGGTGGAAAATGGATGGATGGATGGAATATTATTATTGTTATGTTATTATTATTTTCATGCAGTAATTTAGACCTGCAATAAAAGCGGTTGTTCAAGTCTAGTCCTTCGGTGGTGACCTCACCAAACTATTACTGACACTTTGTGACCAATGTGGAATACTACATACACGTGTTGGTGGTCTTACTTTTACTCTTTTTGTATTGTAGTAAATAGAGTCACTTTTATGTTTGAAAAAGTGGGAAAAAAATATAAATATTTTCGGACTAATCCGAGACTGTAGTTTTTTTTTGCATTTTCTATCTGTGATACAGCAAAGTTTGACTGTGCTCAAATGTCTGCTCGGCAACTTGACTTGTGATTTCAATGTATGTTTGTTGGTAAAACAATACAAAATGAGAACGATAATAATCAAATGTGTAATCATATCATAAGGTAATGATACATTTATACCATTTCTGAGCCCTTTGAGGGTAACCATAACTGCAATAAGGCCCACACATCTCATGTCCCTGATATAAAAGATCCTAGGACTGCAATGTCTACGAGGTCCCCAGAGAGAGCAAGTAAAAACTAGTGAGGAAGATGTGAAAATAACAACCGCTCCAAATCACACTGCTTGTTTGACCTATAAAGCAGAAAAGACTTGAAGAGCAGCAGACCAAGAATGGACAAAAGAAAGATTACAGATGACAGAGTAGGCGGTATACAGAGAAGAAAGGAATGGAGGATGGACAAATGAGAGTCGAGAAAGGAGTGGAGGGGGCAGGGGGGGTAACCCACTGATGCTGACAGTCCTGTAGCCTGGAGGTAGCGATGTGAAAAGCCAGGCAACGCCACATTGTCCTGGCCAAGTATTCAGTATGTGCTTGTATGTCTAATATCTGCATCTGTTCCTACATACTGTAGGAAAAAGGCACGTTTCAGTCGTCTTGACTGTGCTCTCACGTTCTACAGCACAAATATTAACCCAAGTCCAAGTCAGGTCGGGGGGAAATGCCATCCATCCATCCATTTTCTACCCTGCTTATCCTCATTAGGGTGTGCTGGAGCCTATCGGTGTTGCTCAAACAAACGCACCTACGCACACGAACCTCTGCATCCATGCGGAATTACCTTTATGTGCCAGCAGACACTCGTTCCCGCACGCCCTCGTCCCACACTCACATCTCGAAGGCCTGAGATGAATGCACGGGCACATCAAAATACCCGACTTCAGAGGGAAGACCAAAGTGGAAAACAAGTGCAAGAGGACCGGCAGACAGATTGCAGTTCAGATCCTCCTCCAGCCGTCTGCCGCTCTCTCGGATTTTTGGACTCTTTCTTTGAGCCTGTCTCTATCCACCGGAAGCTCCAACCACAAGAGAAAGGGATGTCGCTTCTGATTTCAACACACAGTTGCTAACAGTAGATTAGTGATGCTCTATAAAATGTTTTGTACTAATATTTTTTGGGTACGTAGAACGAATTCTTTGGCTTTCCATCGGTTTTCTTTTACGGTTTTCGTCTGACCTTTTGGAACGGATTAATACTGGAAACTGGAAGGCATTGTGAAAGTGGGACTTACGAGAGTTCCTAATATTACTGTTGTGAATGAGTGTGCTCGTGTGGGAGATGGAGAAAGAACGCAATAATCCTACATCACGATGGTGAAAGTCGCAGATGTTCCTGACGATTGTCAGGGCATTTGCTCAAGCCGAGCTACAGATGGACAAAACAACTGCTGTGCGGCAAATGTGCACGCCCGTGCATCACAGTACAAAACTAGACTACCAGCCTATTGTCTTACACAAACACTCAACAACACCAGCACGTTACCACATCACCATGAACATTGTCAGTGAAAATAGCATACTAACATCTACACCGGTGTTCCAAATCCTAGCAGTGCAATACAACTAACCAGATGAATCACTGTTATTGGTACATTTGTATTGCTACATGGCAAACAAGTTACCAGCAGGTGCAGTAGATTCTCAGAAAACAAACAAGACCCAGCACTCATGATATGCACGCTCCTAAGGCTGTGCAATCGGGCAATTAGTTGTTTAAAAAATAGCAGTGTGGCATTCAATCAGTGATCAATTTTGTGAAACAACAGGTGTGGACCAGGTGACCCTTATTTAAGGATGAAACCAGCAACCTCTTTGAATGCATGATTGCTCCAGACATTGTTTGGAAAAATAGCGTACACTGATTGGAGAGGGGAATAAGGTGCAAAAACGAAAAAATGATCTCTAATGCCGTAAAATGGAGAGCTGAAACAACTGTCAAAATGGATCGACATGTCTGCCCTGCGATTGGCTGGCGACCAGTCCGGGGTGTACCCCGACTCCCGCCCAAAGTCAGCTGGGGTAGGCTCCAGCATACCCGCGACCCTAATGAGGATAAGCGGTATAAAAGATGGATGGATGGCATAACCAGAATGGCAAAGGCTCAGCCAATGAGCAAAGTTGATGGAGGATGATCAAAGACAGTCTAGAGTTACACCCAAAGTACTGTGAAGACGTCTGTGTGAAGCTAATGTACTTGCAAGAATCCCCCACATGTGCAGAAGAGGTTGCAATTTGCTACTATATATTCCGGAAAAAAGGCCATTTTTAGGAGTACGCACAAATGAGTCAACTAGATCAAGGATGCTCCCGGTTGTCTCAAGAGGAGGAGTGACAGAAGAAGAAAAATGTGAGGACGGTCGGGGGCCTCTACCTTCTATTCACTGACTCAGCATCAAGCAAGCCGCTTCCATCTTGGCGGAGAAAGGAAAAGTGCCAGATTAAACAGAAAGAACCCCACCACCTCCTGCTAATGATTTAACTGCTCCAAAGCAGACAGGATATGAGTCGCTGTGCTTCAAAGGGGCTGGTGAGTGACGTTCGGTAATATACAGCAGGGTTTCCCTTGGGGTTTTTTTTGAAGCTGTGGTTGTGGGCTACATGGGAGGGTGGACTGCCGCCACCGTGTCGTGCCACTGTTGCCAAGTTTTATGACTTTTTTATGTATTAACTTATTTAATTACCTTTTTCAACATTCAGCAGAACACGAGCTGAGAATACTGCAAATCCGCCAGTAAACAAAATTTGATGAGAGCACTTCAAGTGAGAGACTATAATGTCGAGCCTCCTTTTGTTACCTGACCCTCATTCATTCATTCATTTTCTATGCCGCTTATCCTCATTAGGGTCACGGGGATGCTGGAGCCTATCCCAGCAGACTTTGGGCGAGAGGCGGGGTACACCCTGGACTGGTCGCCAGTCAATCGCAGGGCACATATAGACAAACAATCATTCACACTCTAATGGACAATTTAGAGCGGCCAATGAAGCTAACATGCATGTTTTTGGAA
This sequence comes from Oostethus manadensis, assembly GCA_024372805.1. Taxonomy (NCBI): domain Eukaryota; kingdom Metazoa; phylum Chordata; class Actinopteri; order Syngnathiformes; family Syngnathidae; genus Oostethus; species Oostethus manadensis. The sequence continues at coordinate 1,372,266 of QODF01000166.1, read as the reverse complement.
TGTGGGAGGAAAGCGGAGTACCCGGAGAAAACCCACACACGCACGGGGAGAACATGCAAACTCCACACAGAGATGCCCAATGGAGATTTGAACCCTGGTCTTCCAGATCTCCTGACTGTGTGGCCAATGTGCTAACCACTCATCCACCGTGCGGCCCTGTTACCTGACCCATTAAGTCCAATAGTACTATGTGACTAGCACAATAGAACAATTTGTCATTTTTGACCTAAACCTAAATTTAATTTGATGCCTGTTTTTGAGTATTAGAAATTCATGGGAAATACATTGTTCAATAATATATTTTTTAGTTCGAAATAACAACAAAATAACAATTGAAATATTTTTGTTACAGAAATCTGCCCTGTATAAACAGTATAAATTCATAGCCAACTTTTTAGCACTACTAAAAATATTGGACAAAAAGAAAAAAGAGGTGATCATTTGTGTTTTGTGTGACACCTAAACATTTATATTGTACTTTATTTACGTAACACACTGATTCCGGTGCATGCTTATCAAAATAAAGCACAGTGAAACATTCATCATTTATATGATATTTTTAAACCTTTTCTATTTGTATCCGTTCATACAGTATGTTACATAAATTTGTCCTTCAAGTTAAAGAAAAAACAACGTACTTTTAAGGGAACATGTATCAGAAACCCTGTACAGTATGTACAGTAGGTAGGGAAGGCACTGACATCTGCTTGTGAGTTTGAGTGCATATACGCTGGTGTGAAAAATGTTGGCCTCCTTCTGATTTCTTATTTCTTTGCATGTTTGTCACCCTTACACGTTTCAAATGATCAAAGAAATCTATACATTAGTCGATCGCAACACAACTGAACACAAAATGCAGTTTTTTAATTACCTACGTGGCCCTGTGCGAAAAAATGATTCCCCTCCAAACACAGTAACGGTTTGGGCCACCCTTAGCAGCAACAACTACAAATAAGCATTTGCAATACTTTGCAGTGCGTCTCTTACAGGGCTGTGGAGAAATTTTGACCCACTCATCTTTGCAGAATTGTTGTAATTCAGCCACTTTGGAGGCTTTTCCACCATGAAGTGCCTTTTGAAGCATTCACTAGGCCACTTAAAGTCTTTATTTAGTTTTTCTTCTGCCACTCTGAGGTGGACTTGCTGGTGTGTTTTGGATCATTGTCCTTCTTGCAGAACCTTTTCTGCAGCAATTCTCTTCAGCTTGAGGTCACAAACATTCGTCTTGAGGATTTTTTTGGTAAATAAATGGTTCCATTTATCACAGCAAGTCTTTGATGTCCTGAAGCAGCAAAACAGCCCTAGGCCATCACCCTACCACCACCATATTTTACTGTTGATATGTGGTATATTCTGAAATGCGGCGTTACTTTTACACCAGACGTAATGGGAGTATTTTCCCAAAAGTATTGAGACAAGAAAAAACGGGACAAGCCGTAATGTTCTTTTTGTTCAGAAGTGGTTTTCGTCTTAGAATTCTTTCTTATGATGGAGTCGTGAACACTGCCCTTAACTGAGGCAGTGAGGCCTGCAATTATTTGGATGTCGCTGCGCTCTTGGGGTCATTTTGGTTGGCCGGCCACTCTTGGGAAGGTTCACCACTGTTGTTCCATGTGTTTGCCATTAGTGGATAATGGCTGTCACTGTGGTCCGCTTGAGTTCCAAAGCTTTAGAAATGGCTTAATAACCTTTTCCAATTATTCTCTTTTTTCACACAGGGCCATGTATGTTTGGATGTAATTTTAATAATAACATTTCCATTTAAAAACTGCATTATTTACATTAATTCGAGGATCTGAGGTATTTAAGTGTGACAAATATGCAAAACAATAAGAAATCAGGAAGGGGGCAAACGCTTTTTTACATCACTATGTGTGTGTCTACCACTGTGCTCTTTGAACCCACTCAATCTTTTATAGCCCTCCTGGGGATCATAATAAGGAACTAATTGATAGTCTTTGAGCTGTGGGCTCAGGAGAGGGGGAGTTCCTGTAGGAAGTCGACACAAATCAAACTCTTTGAGCCCTTACGGTCTGGAGCTCCTCCACCACTCTGTTTTTATGTGAGAGTGCAACAGAAATAAATACAGTGCAATCTGTCTTGGCTTGACATTTTTGGTTTACACTTCTCTAACTGTGACCTCCTCAGTTAATGGAACAACCTTCCACTGTTGTTTCCCCAAACAGGTTTAGTGTTACGCAGAACAATGTTACACCACCACCTTACACGAACACAAACCATCACACACAACTCTCTGTGCTCTTGGTGGATTAGAACACATCGCCGCGGTAGTTGAAAGTCGGCCCTCCCCAGAAAAACTCAGCGCGAGCTAAGCACGCGGGTGCAGTCAGCTGAGATTCGTATCGTTTGTCATTCCTAAACAAACCGCTGCCTGACATAGAAAGACATCAACCGTATTCCAGACATCAAATCCCTATATAAGGGGGTTAACAGGAAGAGGAAGCTCCATTGCTTACATCACAACCACTATAAAGTCAAACATTACCCACTCTAACTTTTACAGACCAGGATCTTGTGTCACTGCATCCTTAAATGTGGGCGCTTTGGGGGTGCAAGCAACAAGGAACTGCTGGTTGCATAGCAAGAAATCTCATGATGAAATTCTTCACCTGGTGCTCATTTGTGTGCTTCTCCGACCTTATTCCACATGTAAACAAAGCATGTTTTTGTTATGCTTTCTAATCGCTCGTATCCAACAGCTTGATTTATGAATGTATTTTTGAAAAACCATGACAGTGGCATGGGTACTGTAAAACCCAACTGAACCAATTAAAGACTGCCAACCAAAACCTTCTTCTGTGGTGGGAATTAAACGGCCCTGCATAGAGGCTGGCTTATGTAGTAAATCGTTTTGAGTCGTTTTAAGTGTTTACAGGAATATTACCTGATATGCAACTGGGCTGCCAAAAATAAGAAGATGTAGCAGGAGGGGGATCAGCGTTACCAACTTGGCAACGTTGTCGATGTACTATATTTAGCGCTGTATTTTCCGGCCTATCTCATGAATGTATTGATTTATTTCTATGTAAATGTAAAATTTTTTAACAAAGACAAAGTCGCTGGGGATCAGTAAAGTCACCGGATCAGTTCAAAAGACCGGAAAGAAAAACTTGGAAGATGCTCTTGTGGATGTTTATACTTCAAGATCACTGCTTAGCTGATTTTACGATCAATCAAAAAGGGATTCTGCCTCAGACAGATCATCCAATCATCACGCAGAAGCTGAGTGTCCGGGCCAGCCCACTGCCCATATACTCCCTGAGACGCTCAGCGTCCGATTGGCGCGACAAAGCCCAGCATTTATCCAATGACCGTCCAGTTTCGCACAGTGGAACAACCCACGCTTCCCCATCCAAGTCAGTAGACGCTCAGCGTCCGACTGTGTTAGGCTTTATTAAAATGCTGTGACTCTGCAGGGATCAGTGAAAAGAAAGTCGTGTCAGTTACTTGTGATAAGTACCTCATTCTGTTCTAGCGTATATTTAGTCAATGAAATGTACACATAGCAGTACTTTTTCCACCACTTTTTTTGTCACCACTTCTTTTTTGAGAAGCTGAGCTTCCCTTGCAGTCTTAGAGCAATCGCCATGGATTTAGTGAGTTTTCAGACCCCTCTTGATACTCTTTTTCAAAAAAGCAACTACTGACTTGTTCTGGTGTTACTGGAGACGGACATGAAAACACGTATTGCTCTTAGCAAACAATTAATGGAATACCCAAATAGTTGATTTATTGGACAATTGATTAATCACTGATTAATGGATTAATTGGTGCTAATCTAATGCCTTTTATTGATCTCTTAGTCTGAATTAAACACCTGAAATAGACAACTTTGGGATGATACTCTATGATGATGATTTATTTCATGAGTCCTGGACTCATGATCTGTTTTTCTGGAAGCAGGCCTTTTTACTGAGACATAAGGACAGCCAATGAAGAGGCTATTATTTCCTCCCCTTGCAGTATTGCTTCCTAACAGGAAGAGTACATTTCATAGTCCCAAGAAAAAGGAGTCTTGCTGAAACATCAGTGACATGAAAGTTGAGGAATGACTGTGACCTCTTCCTTTCTGATTCCTTTTAATACCAGAGAATTCTAAAACCTAACCTTCTGCAACATATTACGGATGATTTAATTTGGTTTTAATCACAAAGCATCTCAAACTGATTAAAGGTTGTCAAATGTTTCTCTGGAGGCACTGACGGGATTTGGTAGATGACAGCCTCCTGATAACATTTCTCAGTCAGTGTTGCCAGGACTCATGAATAACAAAATGCAATATGAGGCTCATGTGGCCCTCCTTATACCTCGGTTTTGTGGTGCCCTGCCCCATGAAGCATGGGTTGCTTTCTGGATAAGGAGTAGCAAAATTCCCAGACCTTTGAAGCTCTGCTGTTCCCTTTGCTGATCACTCACCCTGCTCTCCTCCCTCCTGTACGCCTGCCTTCTCTGCTTCTCCACAGATTGGGAATTGGGGAAATTCCTTTGCACCGGTTAAATGTCTCCTGATACACACACAAAAAAGCTCCCATTCTTTGTCAGCTATGAAACTCTAGACACTGGGAAATGCCTTCACCTTCCAGTCATCTGTAATACTGAGGAGGGAAAGATCTGCTGTAGCAAGCCATCTCTCTTGCCTTCAGACGCAGAAGAAATATGACGCTTTAAGGGTTAAAAATGCAAGGACATGTGTTATACAAAACAGCTTTCATAGCCTGGTGCAGATGGAATACAATGTTATGGATTTAATTCTACATCTAATTTGACGGAAGTGTAAGCTAATCGACCTAACAGACCTAGTAGGGAAATAGATAAAAAAAGGTAGGGTGGTTGGGCTCACCCTAAGAGATAGGGTGAGGAGCTCGGCCATCCGGGAGGAGCTCAGAGTAGAGCCGCTGCTCCTTCACATCGAGAGGAGCCAGTTGAGGTGGCTCGGGCATCTAGTCCGGATGCCTCCCGGGCGCCTCCCTGGTGAGGTGTTTCGGGCATGCCCGGCCGGGAGAAGGCCCCGGGGAAGACCTAGGACACGCTAGAGGGACTATGTCTCACAGCTGGCCTGGGAACACCTCGGTGTCCTCCCGATGGAGCTGGAAGAAATCCCTAGAGATCGGGAAGTCTGGACTTCCCTACTGAAACTGCTGCCCCCGCGACCCGGACAAGCAGGGGAAAATGGAATGGAATGGAAAACATCTAAGTGAAAGCTATAGCTCAGGAGCTCTAACTCATAGCCACCCCACCCTGGGGAGATGGGAAAAGGTACTTTGGCTTGCTTAAAAGAAACGGCTCCTTAATTGGGCTAGCAATAGGAACACAGAACTTGCAATGAGCTTGTCACACAGTAAATTGAGCAGGGGTGTCATTAGACCCAAAACTTACTCCAATCACAGTGCGAACACGAAAATGTCAGCACAAGATATGGCAGGCAAATTAACACACGTATGGCAACTACCGTAAATGCCAGATTATAAGATGATACTTTTTTCACATGCTCTTTGGCTTAAAAAATGATGCGACAAATTTATAGCTAAAAGAACTACAGTTCTCATTATACTTAGCGTGCAGATTCAAGACTCCAACATCGCATTTGGAGGTCTTATAAGTAAGTAACCTGGTCTTTGGCGGCCAAATCTTGTTCTTGGGACATGGAATGTTACTTCTTTGGTGGGGAAGGAGCGCGATCTCGTGGAAGAGGTTGAGACATTCCGGCTAGATAAAGTCGGACTTACCTCGACCTACAGTTTGGGCTCTGGAACCAAATTCCTTGACACCTTGTTCTACTCTGGAGTTTTTACAGGGCAGAGGCGGCGAGCTGGTGTGGGCTTATTGTTAGCCCCCCGGCTTGGTGCCTCTGTGTTGGAGTCATCCCCGGTGAACGAGCTGGTAATTTCCCTACGCCCTCGGGCCAGGGAAGGGCCCTGACTGTTGTTTGTGCGTATGCGCTGAACAACAGTTCAGAGTACCCAGCCTTCTTGGAGGCGTTCTGGAAAGCACCCCAGCTGGTGACTCCATAGCTCTACTGGGAGACTTCAACGCCCATGTGGGCAATGACAGTGTGATTTGGATGGGCGTGGTTGGGAGGAACGTCCTCCTTGATCTGAACCCGTGTGGTGTGTTGTTTTTGGACTTCAGTGCGAACCACAGTTTGTCCATAACAAACACCATGTTCAAACATAAGGTTGTCCATAAGTGCACTTGGCACCAGGACACCCTCACAGGTCTGTGATGGACTTTGTAGTCGTATTATCAGACCTGCATCCGCATGTACTGGACACCCGGGTGAAGAGAGGTGCTAAGATGTCAACTGATCACCACCTGGGGATGAGTTGGATTAGACGGCAAGGAAGGATGCCGGACAGACCTGGTAGACCCAAACGTGTAGTGAGGTTGTGCTGGGAACGTCTGGCAGAGTCTCCCGTTCGTCGAGTCTTTAACTCTCATCTCCAGCAGAGCTTTGCCTGCATCCCAGGGGAGGACCGGGATATTGAGTCTGAATGGGCCGTATTCCGTTCCTCCATTGCTGAGGCAGCCAGTCGTAGTTGCAGCCGCAAGCTGGCCAGTCGTGAGACCCGACCCAGACCCGAACTCGGTGGTAGACACCAGGGGTTAAAGGTGAAATGAGATGAATGAGATCAGTAACACAGAACAGGATGCTTAAAAACTATACAATCTCCAATTAACGGTGACATGATTGAAGCACACAAACATAGTGAAATTTAATGGGACTCATCAATTCTTTCCTTTCGCTACTCGTTTGCTCCTGACTTCCAAAGGATTCTATAGCTTTGTTTTTGGAGGTTTTTCATTTTAAGAAACATGAAATAATCACATCTGGTCCCTTGTTCTAATCATACAAACATTCGGGTGCATTACAACACGCTTTTGCATAAAGAGGGGGGTATATAAAAAGAATGTAGCTGCATATAAGTCTATTACCAGTGCAGGTTTCTCATCTTTCAGGTCAGGCCTGCTACCTGTGACTCGGGGAAAGGGAAAGCATGTATCTATATGTGCATGTATGACTATGCTATCTACCTTTCTGCACATGCAGGCTTCTCTCTCCTTTAGTGGAGGCATATGGGATATTGCATGAGAGACATGTGGCCCAAAACACTTTTCTGTGCTCAGCTGCAGAGAAGCATTGCTGATTTAAAAGCTGTGAAGCACCCACACTTTTATACTGGCAGCCAAGACCACCTGATGGATAGTGCAAGACAGAAAACAGGTCTCTCTTATTGCCTGCTATTGGATTAGGCAGCTTGAAGGGCGGATGGAAGGAAAATCGCCAATTATCTGTGGGAAGTGGAAGCCTCAATTTCACATTTTACTAATTTAGTATCAGAAAACAACACTTGCCAAAAAAAAAAACATGTTTACTGGACTCAGCTTCTTGAAAAGGATTGGCTGCATTCCTTTGTTTATGACAGAAATCCCAAAACTATACACACATCCATCCATCCATCCATCCATTTTCCTCCGCTTATCCGGGTCCGGGTCGCGGGGTCAGCAGCTTCAGTAGGGATGTCCAGACTTCAAGGGTCCCCGGCGACCTCTTCCAGCTCCATCGGGAGGACACCAAGGCGTTCCCAGGCCAGCTGTGAGACATAGTCCCTCCAGCGTGTCCTAGGTCTTCCCCCGGGGGCCTTCTCCCGGCTGGGCATGCCCGAAACACCTCACCAGGGAGGCGCCCGGGAGGCATCCGGACTAGATGCCCGAGCCACCTCAACCGGCTCCTCTCGATGTGAAGGAGCAGCGGCTCTACTCTGAGCTCCTCCCGGATGGCCGAGCTCCTCACCCTATCTCTTAGGGTGAGTCCAGCCACCCTACGAAGGAAACTCATTTCCGCCGCTTGTATCCGCGATCTCATTCTTTCGGTCATGACCCATAACTCATGACCATAGGTGAGGGTGGGAACGTAGATCGATCGGTAAACAGAGAGCTTTGCCTTCCGGCTCAGCTCTCTCTTCACCACGACGGTCCGGTACAGCGACCGCATTACTGCAGACGCTGCACCGATCCGTCTGTCGATCTCACGCTCCAACCTTCCCTCACTCGTGAACAAGAACCCGAGATACTTGAACTCCTCCACCTGAGGCAAGACCTCACTCCCAACCCGGAGGGTACAGTCCACCCGTTTCCGACTGAGAACCATGGCCATACACACATATCTATCTCTATCTATCTATCTATCTATCTATCTATCTATCTATCTATCTATCTATCTATATATTTGATAAAACTAATAATTTTAGAATGCACAAACAATAATCCAAATTGTATATGGGAAATTAGGAGTCATACTGTTGGTAAATTTTTTACTTTTGAAAAGCACCGTAGAAAATGTGTATAGTATTATTTTACACACTACTAAGGAATTGAAACTATGAGAGTATTCTACAGCACAGTATCCCTTGTTTATCAAAGTTAATTAGTTCCAGACCCGACGGTGTTAAGCAAATTTCCGCAAAGTAGAATTGCTTATTTATATGATGGATATTTTCGCAGTTAGAGCATAGAAATAATATATATATGGTGAATATATCGTTATCACAAAAGGCTGCAACGGATTTCACTATATGGATTTTAGGTCAAATTGCCAAGACCTTTGAAAACACCACTGACACTCGCACAATCTTAAAAAAAGCATGTGCTGATGGGAAACATGCCCTTGCAGTGACAAAGTGACAGAGACAACCAGACAGCGTGAAGTGAAGTGTTCTCTGACACTGAGCACTGGAATCCACCAGGCTCCCAGAGTGACCGACACTCTCCTAACTCCCTTAACATCGTACAATGTAATTGCCGTTCATTAGCAGAAATGATTATTATGATTTTTTTACAGACACTCATTTCACTGAGCTTCTACTTGCATTGACCTTGCACCTTGCTATTGAATGGCACATCGATTACCTTGGCTCTGGAGCGCATGATTAGTCGTTAATGAGACTTTTGAGCTAGGCAAGGCTTCAAAGAATAGACAAACTGAACACTGAAATCGTAGTAGTATGTTGAACACTATATACTTGTAAAGTATAACTGCAGTAGGGAATGTATGGCGAGTATTTTTCTAACCAAAGTGAGGTAGTGTGCTGGGGATGTAACACAAGTCACGTGCCAAAAAAATATACAGTATATATATTAGTGCTGTCAATTGATTAAAATATTTAATCTCCATTAATCCCAATTTTTGTTTGTTGTTAACTCATAATTAATTGCATTTAATCACAGATACAAATGATTTTTTATCTATAATAAGTAGGGATGTAAATCTATTTGTAGTAAACGATTCAAATTCAATGAGCAATTACAACGATAAAGGGATATACATTTTGAAAATATGGGCCATTATTTTATTCAAAAGCGATGTATAGTTAGAAATCCCACATTTTTTGAACTTATAATGTCATTTGTTGTAATGTTTGATGGACCTTGAATGCACCTGCTATGCTCTTCCACAGTGCAAATATAGACTACTGTAATGTATTACCCGTTTTCTTTCACTCATAGTTGCTCCCAATGCTGACATTGCTATATGGGAATGCATAAATGTAACACTTGATGACCTTAGTTTGTTAATGTGCTTATTTGTGGTGCACATCCTCTCTGAAAAACAAAGTCCAGGCTCTGGAACTTACTACTTTTAATTTGAATAAACTACAATAGTTTTGCACAATAATAAATATATAATAATACATTCTGGCATCTCTGTGTGGAGTTTGCATGTTCTCCCCGTGCGTGTGTGGGTTTTCTCCGGGTACTCCGCTTTCCTCCCACATTCCAAAAACATGCATGTTAGCTTCATTGGCGAC
>QODF01000166.1:1352217-1362263 GCA_024372805.1 Oostethus manadensis | reverse complement strand
GAATGAATATTATAAATAAGATACATTTGACCGCTATACATTTATTTTACTGATGTGTTGAAAATGCTGCTAATGCTAACACGCTAGCTAATGCTATTTAGATTCATTGTCACTGACATAAGCCCCCCTTGCTGTCAGCGGCTGGGCCGTTAACAAGCGGCTCCTCGCCTAAATTTTATCTACCAGTTCAAAACAATAAAAAATCTAAAAAACACTCGTATGCCAAGGTGCCCTGTATTAAAAAATACCAATGCAGTGCAATGCGGCAATAACTTGACTCTTCTCCTAGAGCTGACGTACTTCGTGACAACTCAAGTCACAGCGACGCAAATAACTTTGGTCTTGTTGAGGGAGTCATCTGCCAGGGCTGGTTATCTCCCATCATCCTCTTCCACCTAACAATGGCCAATCACGGCATCCCTTTGCTCAGCGTACCAAAACGTTCCCGTCCATTGTTAAAAATTCAAATCATAGTGTTAAGTTCGGTATGTGATGACGTGTATTCATTTAAATGAAGTTACGGTACATAAACTTGACTTCTGCCATCTCTTAAAAAACTCTGCTCGCCGCCTCCTCATCCCCCATGAAGCCCGACCCGAAAGGTAAAGTGTCATTTTTTTTGTAACAACACTTATTATCATTTTTTATTGCTTGTATTATTTTCTCGTTGTTTTTTTTAAACATTCAAGCACACGTGAATGATTATGTTGTCATTAATGAACATACAGTATTTCTTTCGGGTGGGAACAATATAGACACTTCATGGGTTTTCGAGGGGGCTGAAAGGAATTACGTCCTTTATATGTAAATCTTGTCTCATAATACGAAAATTCCAAGGCACAAGTCCCTCTGGACTGAATTAATTCCTTATCTTGAGGCTCCGCTGTACTTTATTAATCTCCGAGAGAAATTCACCATTCATTCATTAAGTTCATACAAACGAATCACATCCCATTTTGAAAATTTAGGAGCAAGTAAATGGGGCCAAATGAAAAACTACTGAATTTACAAATGAGATGAGTTGCTTAATTAAAGAGTTGCTTATGTGCTTGTCTGATTTGAAATAACATTTTTCATTGCATTACGGCGTGTGTGGGGGCAGTGTACTGGGACTGCACAGGTTAAACAAACATCAACCGCAGCGTATGTGCTTGTGAGCATTTGGGAGTTAGCACTTTCTGCGAGCGTGTGTGTGTGTGTGTGCGCGCTTGTGTGTATTTATGCGTCCAAGGCATAATGTGTGTCCGCCTGTGGCAAAGGTGTGTGTTTGCCCAGCAGAGGTTTATGTAACAGAGTGACAGATCTCAGTTGGGAGCCGTCGCCACCTTCCGAAATCATACTAGTTGGGGAATGTTAGTGGCTTTTATTCATTAAGGAGGTCTAGAAAATCTCCATCCACACCAGTTGCGTTTTTCCAAAACATTCTTTCCACATGAATACTGGATCGTCGGTAAGAAGAAACTTGTGACACCCCTAAAAATGATACTAAAGTGTTTTGTGTTATCATTTTTCGGGTGTCCGGAATGGATTAATTGGATATACATTATTTCTTAGAGAAAATGTATTCTGTTTGAGTATGTTTCAATATGAGAAAAACCTCCTGGGATGGATTAATGACGCTAAGGTTCTGCTGTACTGAACTACAGACTTCAAAGACTTCAAGTATGTGCAAACCATTCCAAAAGGCCTTTACAACCAGCGAGTTTTAATCTTTGATTCTAAAATGACGGTCAAATACAGAGAACAGGAAAAACTGGTATGTAATTTAATGTTCAGAATCGCTGTGTTTACGAATGCACTTCAGTCAGCGTTTGGTAAATAATTACTTGTAAGAATACATAGGAGGGACTGAGCACTGAGGTTGTTGTAAGGTTAAAACAGGTTTAAAAAGAGTGTCAGAATCTGGGCTTTTGTCAATACGACATGCCGCAGCCTGTCGCAGCTGGTCACTCTCACTTTTGCCGGGCACGGCTTCTTTGCGTGACCAAAATGCACTATCATGATTATCATTGGCAATATTGTCCCTGTTCCTTTTTGCGTGTGCGCCTACATACTGTGTGTGGTCCCACCTTTTTTTCATGCAAACGCAGCATTGTGGTGATATCTCAAAGTCTGTGGGGGGGGGTTTTTTATGACCCGAAGACAAATAAAAACAGAGTCTTAAATGGCCGCATCATTAACACCTCACCATAAGGGTGCTCAACGATTTAAGGGGGTCATAGTTTAATAGGTGTCTTCCTCACTGCAAAAAACATGTTGATGGGACGCTTTCCCCATGTCTATTGCAGACATTGCAACTTATCCATTATTGCACATGCAGAGACATTTTTGATTGCTTGGATAAATAGACCTTTATCCGCCTTGTTGAAAAGCAAAGGCGGTAGAGTGAAGGAGCAGCAGATGGAGCAATGGCGTGCGAGGAGGGGGAGGAGAACCATTTTGCCGCTTTGTGGACTGATCTGCTACAATCCTTGCTGCAGCAATTGAATTTCCATCCAAGCCCTCACTTAAGAGGATTTGGACTAGGAAGGCCGCGGGACAACAGTGGGGAGAGGGACCGACCTGCGATAAGATCGATGAGAAAGACACATAGAAAGACAAAAATATTTGGAAATAAAAATATAGACTGAGCCTTAAAGGAAAGGTCAAGGATAAGGTGCGCTCCTTGTAACACATCATTGCACCGCAGATACTGTAGGTAATATGTTGGCTATTTAATGGGGGGAAAGAAGCAAAGACGGGGAAGGTTATATTGTCTAAGAAAGCACGAAAGGACCGGAGTCATTGAAGACGCGTCAGAAGTCTAAGATGACAGGAGAGGAGCGGCAGGTGGTGATCTCTGATCCCATTATCCGGGGCTAATCCTGACCAGCAGTGAGCATGTTCATTAAGTGTGTAGTAAAAATGTGTGTTATGGTGTTCAGTCAGTCATAACACCCTTGGTAACAATGGGCTTGTGTAGTTGCATTGCTGCTGTGTTGCATTACTTGACAGCTGGACATTCTGGCCAAAAAGTGGATAATGAAGTAGATAATCTGCTTTCCAGTCCCGATGTGTGCAAATTCAATCAAATATTATTTAGTTCTGTTGTAATGCCTTAAAGTCTACCATATAGAGGCCAAAGCCCTGGAATCCTATGGCCCCAAAAGATCAGGGTCATACGTCATCTGATTTGCGATGCTGTGATGGTGCTACATCTTATTGCTCTCCAATCTAGTCTGGGCCGCCAGTATCCGATGACGTTGCAGATAGGAAGCCTCTGAGCAACACAAATGTGTCTCTTTTGAGACAGTTTGATTTGATGAAAGACGGATTGCTGTCATAGAGACAAATGAATTCCATCCATCCATCCATCCATTTTCCACCGCTTATCCGGGTCCGGGTCGCGGGGGCAGCAGCTTCAGTAGGGAAGTCCAGACTTCCCGGTCCCCAGCGACCTCTTCCAGCTCCATCAGGGGGACGCCAAGGCAAAACCCAAACCAGCTGTGAGACATAGTCCCTCCAGTGTGTCCTAGGTCTTCCCGGGGGCCTTCTCCCGACCGGGCATGCTGGAAACACCTCACCAGGGAGGCGCCCGGGAGGCATCCGGACTAGATGCCCGAGCCACCTCAACTGGCTCCTCTCGATGTGAAGGAGCAGCGGCTCTACTCTGAGCTCCTCCCGGATGGCCGAGCTCCTCACCCTATCTCTTAGGGTGAGTCCAGCCACCCTAGGGAGGAAACTCATTTCCGCCGCTTGTATCCGCGATCTCATTCTTTCGGTCATGACCCATAACTCATGACCATAGGTGAGGGTGGGAACGTAGATCGATCGGTAAACAGAGAGCTTTGCCTTCCGGCTCAGCTCTCTCTTCACCACGACGGTCCGGTACAGTGACCGCATTACTGCAGATGCTGCACCGATCCGTCTGTCGACCTCACGCTCCAACCTTCCCTCACTCGTGAACAAGAACCCGAGATACTTGAACTCCTCCACCTGAGGCAAGACCTCACTCCCAACCCGGAGGGTACAGTCCACCCGTTTCCAACTGACTAATAATATAAATATTGCCTATTCAGGTTTAACAGAGATGTCTTGACACAGGTTTGAAGTGGTTGAGAAGAGTAAACCGAGAAATAAGATACTCTAAAACATGAATGTAAATTGTAAACTGACCATCGTTTCAGAAGTTGTGTCGATGAGGTGTGAACCAGCGCTTCTCACCAAGACAGTCGCAGAATCGGCCCTTGAGCAACAAACCTTTCCACCCAGATGGGGAACCGGATCCAAAAAACACTGTTAGGAATTTATTATGACATGGAGATGAATTAAGGCTATGTCCACACTAACATGGATATTTCCAAAAATGGAGTTTCCCTAAGCCATCCGCGTGATTGGAGGTAAAAAAACAGATTTTGGTCAATCGGGAGCCTGAAAAAGCGACTACTACAACACCACTGTTAAATCAGTATAGAGTGGAACCTTGGTTAGTGTACGCCCCTGTTATTTTCGGTTTAAGATGAAAATGTACACAAAAATTCATATGCATTTTCCAGTTAGCATGCAATATGGCGTTAACACATAACGTATTTTTATCACAAAACATACCTGTTAGCAGCATGATACTGTTAGCGTTAATACCAAGCCTGTTATGTCGGTCTGTGGGTCTTGGTTACCTAACACAGTTACACAAGTCTCTGCTTTCTTCATCAATCGCTCCTGCAAAATATTTGTTCCTTATCGTCTTTATCCAAGTGTTAGCGCTTGCTAGCACTTGTTGTGATAACTATGATGTAGCGCACACAAAAATGGCCACAAATGTGTTTTTCTGACCGTGACGAAGACAACTGGAAAATGAAAGCCCAGTTATCCCTGGAATCTTGCGGTAACTGGCATCATGTGATTGAAGTGCTGTCCTTGCGAGGAGAAGGAACGTTCGTGCGCGAAATTATATACCGGCGGACGGCTAAATCGTGGCAGAATCCACCCGCTCCAATGTCGAAATGACGATAAACACGGCGGAACTTCCTGTTAGCTTTGCTTCCGCGAGCTTCCTTCCATTCACGGAAGATAGCATGCTAGCTTCCTTCCATTCACGGAAGCTAGCATGCTAGTACGGTTGTGTATACGACTCAATTAACTCATTTAATGTGCTTCTGCGAGCTTCCTTCCATTCACGGAAGCTAGCATGCTAGCTTCCTTCCACTCACAAAAGCTAGCATGCTAGCTTCCTTCCATTTACAGAAGCTAGCATGTTAGCTTCCTTCCATTCACGGAAGCTAGCATGCTATAGCTTCCTTCCACTCACAAAAGCTAGCATGCTAGCTTCCTTCCACTCACGGAAGCTAGCATGTTAGCTTCCTTCCATTTACGGAAGCTAGCATGCTAGCTTCTTTCCATTCACAAAAGCTAGCATGCTAGCTTTTGTAAGTGGAAGGAAGGTAGCTTTTCTGAATGGAAGGAAGGTAGCATGCTAGCTTCCGTGAGTGTAAGGAAGCTAACATGCTAGTTTCCGTAAATGGAAGGAAGCTGACATGCTAGCTTCCAAGAGTGGAAGGAAGCTAGCATGCTAGCTTTTGTGTGTGGAAGGAAGCTAGCATGCTAGCTTCCGTTATTGGAAGGAAGCTAACATGCTAGCTTCCGTAAATGGAAGGAAGCTAACATGCTAGCTTCCGTGAGTGGAAGGAAGCTAGCATGCTAGCTTTTGTGAGTGGAAGGAAGCTATAGCATGCTAGCTTCCGTGAATGGAAGGAAGCTAACATGCTAGCTTCTGTAAATGGAAGGAAGCTAGCATGCTAGCTTTTGTGAGTGGAAGGGAGCTAGCATGATAGCTTCCGTGAATGGAAGGAAGCTAGCATGCTAGCTTTTGTGAGTGGAAGGAAGCTAGCATGCTAGCTTCCGTGAATGGAAGGAAGCTAACATGCTAGCTTCCGTGAATGGAAGGAAGCTAACATGCTAGCTTCCTTCCACTTACAGAAGCTAGCATGTTAGCTTCCTTCCATTCACGGAAGCTGGTATGCTAGCGCGGTTGTGTGTGCGACTCAATTACTGGCCTAAATTGTCCATTGATGGATTGCATCCATCAATGTACGTTTTTTTTGCACTTAATTAATGAATCTGTTATTCACTAACCCAAAAATCTCACACACTACGCTGGTAAAAATAAGTGTAAAATGTAAAAAACGGAATTCTGAAAAACTAAAAACGGAAAAAAATGGAATTTGGGGGAAAAAGGGAGTAAAGAAATCAGCACTAGGCTGGCTAGTATGGAGCATATTATCAGGAGAACTGCAAATTGACTTCCTGCCACTTTTGGCTTGCTTTTCCACGGTCCGACATCTTGTGGGTTTTTTACTTTTTTTTTCCATCTGCGAAGCGGTAACAGTGAAACGTCAACTTACTGTCTCCTCGACTGTTCCGGCAAAAGCTAACACAAACGAGCAGGCATAATATAAAAATATACATAACACAATCCATACGTCAACAACGGGACCGTAACGGTTCAGAAAGCTGTCAATCTGTCTGGTGCTTTTATTTTGTGGTGTGCGTCCTGTCGGGTGTCGCATGCAGCCGTTTCACGCCGGGTGCAACTGTGCGCGGTTGTGCAATCGTTTGGGTTCATAAATGCCGTCCACGTGACAAAGCTGGTTCATTGCCCTTGTTACCTTCGCCCTGCTGTCACCTAAACTCTAGGTTCCCAAAGTGGCGCATGCAGATTGGCGCCGGGGGTAACGTGAATAAAAATCGAAACGTTTTGAAATGGTATTTGCCTTTGTTTTCATAATTATATATAGTTACGTAAGTGTTCTCGCAGACCAATGCACAGCAAAAGAGCATAAAGATCACAGTTCATCTCCAATATAATTAATTAATTCATTCATTCATTCATTTTCTATACCGCTTTATCCTCATTAGGGTCACGGGGATGCTGGAGCCTATCCCAGCTGGCTTTGGGCGAGAGGCGGGGTACACCCTGGACTGGTCGCCAGTCAATAGCAGGGCACATATAGACAAACAAACATTCACACTCTAATGGACAATTTAGAGCGGCCAATGAAGCTAACATGCATGTTTTTGGAATGTGGGAGGAAAGCGGAGTACCCGGAGAAAACCCACACACGCACGGGGAGAACATGCAAACTCCACACAGAGATGCCCGACGGAGATTTGAACCCAGGTCTTCCAGATCTCCTGACTGTGTGGCCAATGTGCTAACCACTCAGCCACCGTGCGGCTCAAGTGCACACCTAACACAGGAAATGCACCTTTCAGTGTTATTTTATTTTGTAGCGCTGCACAAAATGGAACCAAAACCTGTAAGTCAACAACTTGTTCTATTTTTAAATAAGGTTTAAAGACACGAGAGCGATCATGTCGTATGGCACCAGCCAAAAAGCTCACCTGAGATTTGGCTGCAGTTTTCCAAAAACCTAAAAAAATATATTTGCATGTGAATGAGAGGCCAAACCGCAGACTAAAATGTATTTTTCAAATATCAACTGTGTTTGTGTGGTAAGTACTGAGGGCACCAATGAAGCAATACCACACTAGACAGTTAAGGCTGTCAAAAATAACCGGAGATCTTTGGTTCTCGCAAAACATGGCTCTGTGTGGGTTCAACTGTGGACAAAGGTCCAGTGCGGGCTAAGCGTTCCTCATGTGTTTGCACATTAATGGCAATTACAGCAAAGCAGACACAACCGACGGGCTTTTAAAGAAAACCCCAAGACTGGATCAAATCCATCCCTCAAAGAGGTCGTGCATCTTCAAGCCAGTTCACTGAGAAGAAAGGCTGCTCGTATACCCTCTCGTGACCTAATGGCCTATTGAAGAGAACGTCTTGAGGAAGCACGCGGCCTCGTTTACCTGCGTGGATTAGCAGTGTGGATGAGTCACATGAGGACATTAGACTGCTGGGCTAAGAGGCCACATTCAATCTCATCTCCTCACCTCTTATTAGTTCAGTCCGCATGCAACCACTATCCTGACTAATCCTAAGTCCGTTCAAACATTGCTTCAGCAGAGGGGTCTTGTATTGTTGGTAGGGTTTACTAACCAAGGATGTAGAAAAAGATCGAGGAGAACTCCAGCTAAAGGCGCGGAACACCAAAGTAATCACAAATACAGTGGAACATGAAAAACAACAACCTAAATATAGTAATATTCAAAATCCAGTAATCACTTGTTTATCGCGGTTCCAGACCCGACCGTGAATTTCCGCAGGGTACGGGTTCCTCATTTATTAATCAAATATTTGGGTAGTTAGAGCATGGAAAACTGTTTATGACCTTCTAAATATAGTTTTTAACATTATTAGAGCCTTCTATTCATGCCCTAGCACCCCTACAGTCACCTTTACCCTTGCATTACCCAATAGAGTAGACACAATGAGACGAAATAAGCCATTTAAAGCATAGATAAGACTCGTGCTCATGTGGAGGACAGGAAGTGACGTCGGGGGTTCAGAGTTGAGTTTTAGCTTGCAATGGATTACGCCGGCAAACGTACTGTAGGGTATATCGGCACTGTTGCAAAAACCCTGAACTTTTCTGCCGCTGCATGTGTTTGCTTTTGGATGGGGAAGGAAGCACCCGCTGCTCGTTGAGTAGAGCGATACGTGCTGCCATGTCCGACCCTTCAAAGGTCTCTTCACCGGATTTGTCCCTAGTCGTTTTTTTTTAAAAGGAGCACCCACGGGGGTCTTGATTAGTCACTCGGTACATACTGCACATACACCATCCCTATAATGGCAACTAAATCCCTCCTCCCCTGACGGGAGGGATTCCAGGTGTGTAATATTGTGTTGATGAGCAAGTGTAGATAGTTAGACAGATTGATAGATACTTTATTAATATCCGAAATAAATTCACATAGCACCAAATCTATATGTGGCAGATGTTGAATCATATTGTATAAATAAATGAAGTACTGCAAACCAAATCTTTCAGTGTTTTAACGTCCTCAAATGGAAAAACAAAATTCCAAACACGAAATACGGTTTTTAATGTTCCTGCCGCTCCTCTGTTTTCTAGTCAACACGGCCATTGCAGTTCTTTTCCTGTGCTGTAACCCTGCAAGAATGTGTGGTTTCTGGTCCTGAAAAAGGTCCTGAAACAACACAAGGTCCTTGCAGACTGTTGCTCCACCCAGAGCTTCAGGTTTCCTTTACCATGTTGTTTTTCTTTACTGCTGATGATGCGGTCAAGTAAGCGGGGGGGGGGGGGGGAGAACCAGGAACATTTAAGTGACATCATGGGGGCGGAGCCACTAGCAAAGCCCATCAGGCAACATAACGATGTTTTTAACATAACCATTCAAAAACATCGAGTCCGCTGACCGTGACTCTGGCACTAAGCTGCACCTTTGGGATGCGCATTGGTCTCATTTCATGTGACACAGGTTGTCTGGTTTCTAAGCAAGCGTGCTGAACACTAACGTAAGATGAACAATAAAAGCGTTCTAAAGAGTGATGGAGCATTGCTCCGCCGAACGGGTTTACAGACAGCGTTAGAGATCACAGATGGCTGTTAACCGAGTGCATTAGTAAAAGATTAACGTGCCCGGTCGACTCATCGCATTAGCAACCCAGATCGGGTCACCGGTCCATATAGTGGTAATGCTAGGAAAACAATGGAGACACGTGAAGCATGTGGTAGGAGATGCACAATATCGCATACCTGAGGCACTATTTGTAGATGATAGCCTGTCAGCGCTGCAATTTACAAATCCCCTAAATTACCATCACAGTAGCATGTTGTTCTTGATTGCATACCAGTGTGTAATAATAAGGCTGATAGGTGACACGCCAGTGTCAGCATCAAGTACACGCTGCCGTCTTAGGTGCATAACATCCCATCTATGGCTATTTCATTGCAGCGCAATCAGAGCGTTATATTCCTACCTTGAAGAGGAACCGCTCGGATTCGTTTGCTGATATGGGAACTATAACAATTTTTTGCGACAACAGTGCAGAAACACATGCACACCAATCTGCTGTGCAATTCACAGGTCTTCACAACATGAGCAATGGTTGGTACCTTGGTTTGATTTAAAAAAAAAAAAAAAAA
>QODF01000166.1:1338071-1351991 GCA_024372805.1 Oostethus manadensis | reverse complement strand
GAGGCGGGGTACACCCTGGACTGGTCGCCAGCCAATCGCAGGGCACATATAGACAAACAAACATTCACACTCTAATGGACAATTTAGAGCGGCCAATGAAGCTAACATGCATGTTTTTGGAATGTGGGAGGAAAGCGGAGTACCCGGAGAAAACCCACACACGCACGGGGAGAACATGCAAACTCCACACAGAGATGCCCAACGGAGATTTGAACCCAGGTCTTCCAGATCTCCTGACTGTGTGGCCAATGTGCTAACCACTCAGCCACCGTGCGGCGTGGTGTGTTGCTGTAAATGTGTTCTGATGCTTGGAGAGCCGAGTGGGGCAGACAGGAAGTGAGGTCAGGGGATCCTAGTGCATCATCTTGGCGGGGCTTGAAAATGCTCCATTTAGGCAGAAAATAAACCATAATACACCATATTTAATTACTAAACACTATGATGTATTATATTTTTGAGACATGATAGAAGTGGCAAGGGATTACTTGCCATTTCATTTATCGCAAGAGATATTATTAGTATATTTAAGTGCACTGGAGTTTTATGATGGCGATGATGACAATTAAGGCACACTGCCCTTTCTTCTATAATAACGGTAAGTTGACACGCTAGCATGCATAAAGAGGAAAATGTTCTGTGCTTTGTAGGATGTTTTTTAATGATGTCCCACGTGAGCGCATGGTTTTCTGTATAATGTCCATCAATTAAGCGAGCACTGAGTATAATTTGCCGTTTGCATGTGTTGTCGTTTTACGCACGATGGGGGGAGGAATGGACAAAACAACCCACGGAGTACGAGGCCAATGTATGACGTTTTGTGTTGATAAAAAAGAGTAACAGATGTGTGAAATGGGTAATTTGCCATGTTCCATAGCAATCCCATGTCATCAAACAGCCAGTATTTTTTGACATGATATCAATGCAATGCATTTGGGCAATATCTCGTCTCGCGGTGGAAATATAGTGACCCATAGTTTGGCTGCCGCCGTGACTTCTAGTCTAGTCAGATGTGACTTATATATAAAAATAAATATATTTTTTAAAATATATGTGCCCTGCGATTGACTGGTGACCAGTGCAGGGTGTACCCCGCCTCCCGCCCAAAGTCAGCTGGGATAGGCTCCAGCATCCCCGCGACCCTAATGAGGATAGGCGGTATAGAAAAAAAATGAACGAATGAAAATGTACTGCCTTTAAGTCAGCGGTTCTCGCTTATTTTCTGTAATGCCCCCTCTAGGGGACAGAACTGTTTTCACCCCCCCCGATTTGCAACACTAATGACAAACTGATAATATCTATTTATTTATCTGTACTGTAAAGACTCAACTCAAAACTGAAACCAGGAAAATGCATTCAAAATGAGAGCTGTGATACATACAAGCACATTCAAGTATCAAATTGCATGTTGTGTACAGTAAATTTGTACATGTTGGCAGGTCTGCACTAACACTAGAAGTTCTCCCTGCCTCTCACGCCCCCTGATAGAAGCACCGCTTTAAGTGAAAGTGGGGTGGTGCTTGAATTAGTATTAGAGCACACCGGACGATTTTTGTTGTGGAATACTTTCTACCATGCTCAGAACTTCAGGGTCTATAAGTGCAACTATATTTATATCATGCCTGTGTGGTCTGAGATATATGGTATTTTAGACAGCAGTGTCGTTTAATTATGTCTTGCTGGGAAATGGCAGCTGCTGCATCAGCCATTGACTAACTAAAGACACACTCAGTCTATTTTATTTATCTGTTAAATATGGCGTTAACAGAGGTAACTAACTTATTTCATGAACTACGTTAACAACAGCGACAACAGCGGGGTGCCTTCACTGACACTCGGAATATCACGTCTTTGTTATGTGTGTATTGTGTGGTCTAAATAAACAGAAAGCCAAAGAGAAACATCTCATCTTATTATCTTTCTGTTCACGACATACGGCAAAAATCGGCATATTTCACACATAGCGGCGCCAGCGTTGCCAGCATTCACACGCAATTTCCCCCGAAATTGCACAGGTCTAGTTAATTTGATAAAAGTTGTTAATCATTTGACTGCCTGTTTGGCTGTCATTAAAATACAGTTCTATACACCGGGATGCATCTAGACGTCATGTCACCTATTAAAAGCAGGGTTGTCGCCGTTTTTCACTTCCAAGTTAAATCCAATTTTGCAGCCTTGAATATCGAGCAATATTGATACCAAGCCGATATCAGCACAGATCATACATACATTACTTGTTCAGTAGTGTGGAATGTTAGGCTTGATGGTGTGGTGATACTCAAACAGGGATTTACAATATAGTCTGCAGCAGGCATTTACTTAATGATGCATCTGGTGTATAGTTTTATCGACAAATGTGTCAAACTGGGGTGGATGTTTCAGGAAACCGTGGTAAATTTTCAAACGTGCAATGAGTTCAGTCGTATTAAACTTCCCCAATTCCGGGCCACCACGGGAGCGTTGTGCTTGCCAAGTTTTGCACACGGCTGCGACGTCGTTTTAAGACTTTAATGACTGCCACTCACTACTTTGCTAAGCACGCCAGCACACACTGTTGTTGTTTATTCTCCCTCCATTCGTCTTCTTCTCTTTTGCATTGGGGATGGGCGCAATGACACTCCTAAAAAAGCTTGCTCTGACGATGGCTCAATCATAAATAAGGGTAAATGTGACATAGTCAGGAAAATACAGCATTGTCTTTGACAGGACCGTGCGGACACATGTTAAACCTTCGGCTTAGGCCTTTTCGGACATTTGATCCTGTAGTAAGCACGAGGCTCTGTTTCTATCACGAACTCCCCCATCAGGTTAGAGGCTTTTTTCACACTTCACACAACAAACCCCCGGACAGGTCCCGGCCTGGAACGACCGTAACACCAAAAGGGAGATGAGCTTCTTGCTCACACTGCCCCTCTGCTTGTCATCTCCCCTGCCCAAACTGGAGGCTGGCAGTAAAACACGAATGAAAGGAAGAAAACAGACATCCTGACACAACCCCCCACCCCATTTTTATGTCACAACCACAAGCCCCTGCACCACCGGCCTGCCAGGGAAGTTTCCATTTGCTAAACTAATGGAATGAAGGGGAAAAGAGAGGATGAGGCGGAGAGTAAAGCAGTCAGTTATCATTTTTTCTTTATATTTTCAATTCAGTTCATATACTCCATATATACACAACATAGAGCTTTTTGCCTGATAATTTGGAGACTAGTGTGGCCCAATCATAACCAGCCCCTTAATGTGTTTGCCTTATGGCTTGGAAACTGATTTAAGCAGAGCATTGAAATATTTGGTCATTTAAAAAAAAAAGCCCAAATGCATAGCTGCAGGACTATAAAAAAAGACCCACATGAACCATTAGCTGCACACACAACAACACACTATTTGTGAGTCATGTATGCACAAGTCAGCGCCAAAGCCTTTCCCCAACTTGTCAACAAGACAGAGGATGGGAAGGAGGAGGCGGGTGGTAGAGCCCCTCGCAAACATGCCAGAAAATGTTCTCAAATTCAGTTCAGCCCCCTTTGAAATGAAAGGAAAGAAACGCATGAGGTGGAAAATAATGTTCTCGTGCTTCCCAACAGCTGTGTGACAGGGCAGTCAACACGGTTCCGACTTATAAGCCTCACATTCGTCTGACTACAATTGGACCAGGTGCTGATGCACAACGGACGTCCTCTGCACATTTCCGGTGTTTCCCGTAGACAGTATTTAAATTTGTGCTATTTTGGTTCGCCTTCACTCTTAAACACATTATAACGGGACCGTCTGCCATACGGTAGATGGCATGGTAACTGCTTCTTAGCACGGCCCATACAATAAATGCAACAGCAAGGTTGACTTAATGTACTTTAAGGCCAAAAGTAGCTGACATCCGTTACATCTGTTAACTGACCTGGTGGCGCACTGTAACACATTTCTTTACCTCTACACTGCCGTGGTTTGAACTATGTGGTGTCACTACATCCCAGTTTGTCTAAATAAATTATTTCATTAATTGATTGATTGACTCGGGCTTATTATTAGTCAAAACTGTGCATACTTAAGCAAATTTTACATATTCTTGGCAGAAATGAAGCATTTTTAGCATTTTTTTGTTCTTACGGGCGGTGGCAGTTGAGTAGCAACCACCTTGGAAGCGCATTACTGCAACTACCATGTTGGAATGTGGCCCAGAGTTACGAATGTTATAAGGCAACCGGATCGGCCCAATCTCTTGGCGGAAGAAATTTAATCCACTCTAAAAAGTACAGCAGATCGGCAGCCGATCCCGACCCTCAAGATCGAATTCGTACGTCCCTTTTTATAAATAGAATATTTCTGTAGTTAGAGCATAGAAAGCCAGGTTCTTCAAAACATGATTTTTAACATCTTTAGAGACCCCTAGACATGAACTAACACCCCTACAGTCTCGTACTAACCAATATGGTAGACATAATAGGAGAAAATAAGCCATTAAAAAAATAAATAAGATGGTCAGTGCCTGTCGTGGTGGTAATCCCAGAACCCGTTGGTGGACGAAAAGCTGTCAAAAGAGTCCTATCAGGCCGTTTTGGCCCCTGGAGGCTGGACTCTGGAGGCAGCTGACAGGTACCAGCAGACCAAGCAGTCTGCGGCTCTGGCAATCACTGAGGCAAAAACTCGGGCATGGGAGGAGTTTGTAGTGGCCATGGAAAAAGACTTCCGGATGACTTTGAAGAGATTCTGGACCACCATCTGCCGTCTCAGGAGGGGGAAGCAGTGCCAGTCAACACCGTGAATGGTGGGGACGGTGTGCTGCTGACCTCAACTCGAGATGTTGTGGACCAATGGAGGGAATACTTGCAGATACTTGAAGACCTCCTTAATCCCACTGACACGTCTTCTAACAAGGAAGCAGTGCCTGGGGACTCTGAGGCGGGTTCCCCTATCTCTGGGACTGATGCACCAAGGTGGTCAAAAAGCTCCTTGGTGGCAAAGCCCCGGGGGTGGATGAGATCCGCCCGGAGTTCCTTAAGGCCCTGGATGTTGTGGGCGTGTCTTGGTTGACACGACTCTGCAGTATTGCGTGGACATAGGGGTCGGTGCCCCTGGACTGGCAGACCGGGGTGGTGGTCCTGCTTTTCAAGAAGGGGGCCCGGAAGTTGTGTTCTAACTATCATGGGATCACACTCCTCAGCCTTCCTGGTAAGGTCTATTCAGGGGTTCTGGAGAGGAGAATCTGCCGGATAGTCGAATCTCAGATTCAGGAGGAGCAGTGTGGTTTTCGTCCTGGTTGTGGAACTGAGGACCACCTCAATACTATCGACAGGTGCATGGGAGTTTTCCCAACCAGTCTACATGTGTTTTGGGGACTTGGAGAAGGCATTCGACCGTGTTACTCGGGAAATACTGTGGGGAGTGCTCCGGGAATATGGGGTAACGGACCACCTAATCCAGGCGGTTCATTCCCTTTATGACCGGTGTCAGAGTTTGGTTCGCATTGCCGGCAATAGGTCGGACCCGTTTCCAGTGAGAGTTGGACTACGCCAGGGCTGCCATTTGTCACCGATTCTGTTTATTACTTTCATGGACAGAATTTCTAGGCGCAGCCAGGGCGTTGAGGGGTTTCTGTTTGGTGGCCACAGGATTCGGTCTTTGTTTTTTGCACATGATGTGGTCCTGCTGGTTTCATCGAGCAGTGGATCACTGGATCGGTTCACAGCTGAGTGTGAAGCAGGTGGGATGAGAATCAGAACCTCCAAATCTGAGTACATGGTTCTCGCCCGGAAAAGGGTGCAGTGCTGTCTCTGGGTCGGGGATGAGGTCCTGCCACTAGTGGAGGAGTTTAAGTACCTCGGGTTCTTGTTCACGAGTGAGGGAAGGATGGAACGTGAAATGGACAGGCGGATCGGTGCGGCGTCTGCAGTGATGCGGACTCTGCACCGATCTGTCGTGGTGAAAAGAGAGCTGAGCCAAAAGGCAAAGCTCTCGATTTACCGGTTGATCTACGTTCCTACCCTCACCTACGGTCATGAGCTTTGGGTAGTGACCGAAAGGACAAGATGGCGGGTACAAGCGGCTGAAATGAGTTTTCTCCGCAGGGTGGCCGCCCTTAGAGATAGGGTGAGAAGCACTGTCATCCGGGAGAGACTCAGAGTAGAACCGGTGCTCCTTCCCAATGAGGGGAGTCAGATGAGGTGGCTCGGGCATCTGGTTAGGATGCCTCCCGAACGCCTTCCTGGGGAGGTGTTCAGGGCATGTCCTTGGGGAAGACCCAGGACACGCTGGAGAGACTATATCTTTCAGCTGGCCTGGGAACGCCTCGGCATCCGCCGGGAAGAGCTGGACGAAGTGGCCGGGGAGAGGGAGGTCTGGGCTTCCCTGCTTAGACTGCTGCCCCAGCGACCTGACCTCGGATAAGCAGAAGAAAATGGATGGATGGATGGACTTGTGCTTGTGTATGTTATTATACATTGTTCCCTCTGGGAGCATAGTGAATGGTGCACAAGAAGTGACGTCAGGGGTTCAATGTTGAGTTTCAGCTTGTAATGTGCCTGTTCTGAAATAAAAGCCTGTTTCCCGGCGACCATGTCTGGCAATGTCTTACCAAACATTACAGCAACATTACTGACACCTAATGACCAGCATAGAACACTACGTCACCATCTTTGAATGCGTAATTTGAATGCCTTACATTTGTATTTTTGTACATTTAGCAATTTTGATGCTTAATTTAGGTTAAAAAAATATGAAACACGTGGTGGGATAGGCTACAGCATACCCGTGACCCTAATGACGATAAGCATCAAAAAATGGATGGATGGATGCTTCAATATGAGTTTTTTGTTTTTTTTTTTACCAATAAAAGGCCCTATTCAGCCATGCTCATAATATATTTTTGAAAAACCGTGATAGGATAAAAACACAAAATTCAAACCACAAGTTGCGAGGGACTACTTTAAATTGGTGACATCATGCAGCCAGGAACAGAACGGAACAAGACAAAGGGAGTCAACATGTCCCCTGTTACTCTACTTGCATGAATGTACGCAAAGGACAAAACAGGAGTTTGTGCATGGATGCAAAAGGAAAGGGTGGTAGAGGAGGTGGTTGCTATTCCCCACTCAGTGGTCCAGCAGGAGACCTGCCTTCTGTGAAAGCCATTAAAGATTGCGTAATGGCTTCCAGACGGGGGCAGAGTGAATGCGCCGACACAAATGAGTAGGTAGCTTGCTCTGCTGAGTACCAAGCACAGACTTCTCAAATGTTGGTGGCAGGTTTGTTCAAATGAAAGGAAAGCAGCGACACAAGCACAGGCATGGCTTGAGTTGGGTGGGCCATGTCGGCATCTTCCGTTTGAGGAGTTAATGCAAAATAAAAGAGCATCATTAAATATACAACAGCTCAGGCTGCAGTCACAGCACAGCAGCTGGCTTCTTTTTCTCTGAAGCCATGTTAACCTTTCATCTATCAATATAAAAAAAAAACCCTTTCTAGCTAGTCGTCTGGTATTTCTGCATATTCTTCCTCGCTGCGCCTTCCGATCCCAAGAATAACAAGAAAGAGGTCGATGTTCTCATCTCATTACAAAGACGTTTCATTCCGTTTCCGATGTGCACACCTAATTTAGCCACTGTATCTTACTCAGTCCAGTGCCCTGGCAAAGAGTGTCATCAGGATATCTGCAGAAAACACATTAAAAGCAGTGAAGAATAACACACTTTGAAATCCATACAGCCCTCCTATAAACCTATGCAATCTTGAGTGTTGCTCCCACTCCATCTGGAAGTAAATGATGTGTATATTTGTGTTTTGTGTTGAGTGGAAGGTCAGCGTGCTTGGCTCATTTCATTACCAGCAAATCAGCAAATATGAAAGTAGCATTCGGTCCAGAAAATGAAACTCGAATACCCCGGAGGGACCAAGATAATGCATCCATCACAATACAGAGCATGCGCCTTTTTACTTTAAGCCACTTCCATATTTGGCCCATTCACCCTTGAAATAGCATAAGGGATTAAGCTCCAGGTTAGACAGTCTTTACCTTTTGACTATTTGAGGGGAGTTTAGTAGTTTATCACAGCAATCTGACCTCTCCTGCCCCTTTCAGAAAATTGCAGAGCTTTCACCTTCAGAATGTGAAAAACACCGTAATAGTTCTCTAGTCCTTAAATCCCCTCAACTTGTAACAACAGAACCAGGCCATGTAATTATGCAACTTTTAGTAGCGCTATTTCGCATTCCTCTCTACCGCACGTTTACACATACTGAGAACATGCATGCTAAAAGACAGTGCAACATGCAATATAGTATATTTTTCCCTGAAATTATTATTTTTATTTGCAGCCACAAAAGAGACAAGGCATGACATCATTAAGGCTGCAACTAACCATTAATTAGTTGGCTTGTTGTTTTGATTGATCAGATAATCACTTAGGTCCTAGACAGAGCAAATCTTCCAGAAATCAATATGAACCAAACACAAACAGTTGTTGATTTGGTCCGCAACACATCAGAAAATAGGCAAACGTGTCGGCCGTCGTTTTCCCAAGTCAAAGCTCTTGTTTCATCTGAACCACAAAAATAATGGGTCTGCTTTCGCAGATGACTGGGGAAGTTACTATATTCACATTCGAGAGGCTGAAATCTAGGACAGATTTACATTTTGAAATCGAAAAACTATTAATCGAACACCAAAATGGTTAGTTAAATTAGTTGTTGCAGCCCTTGATGCCGTACACAGATCAATATGAGTGACACTTCGGGGGTTCTGAAAAGTTGCAAAATTTAGCAAGCGAGTCAATTGAAAGCATAGGGTTGCAGAACTGCTGGAAGCGGAAATGCAACTTTGATTGGCGAGTAGCATCACATGGCTGGCAGTAGTAATGTTGCCCAGAAGATAAAGTGACAACCCGTATAAATTGATTTTCAGAATAACTTTACCATTTCCAGGACATTAGACCTTTGTTACCTTTTTCTATGTCTTCCATCACCGGAAAATTGGTGAATCGTATTCCAGGATTTTCAGGACATGTGAGAACCCTATAGAGTATACTGATGTATTTCGTTAGAACAGTAGTGGTCGTTGGTTTGTGATCCTGGAAGTCATGGACACCATAGTTGCTATCTTAGTTTTGCTGAATACTTGACAAAATCAGTGGAAATTGGTTCAGTTGTCTTCCCAAGGGTTTACCAAAACACACAAACCAAAATAAAACATCTAAACTGTTCCAGCACTTCCATACCATGACCAAAATTACAGTGCACAAAGTTTAATGAGGGGCATGCAACAAAACACTTTGAGTCAGTCTTACTTCCTGGCATAGATTTTCTTAATTTTTGTCCATGGAAATGTCTTCAGCCTCAGCAAAAACTGTGGAAACATTGACACTCTGTGTGACTTCATGACTTTATCATCCAGCTTTTCAAGGAAAGCTCCATGATTATGCTCGCATGATGCTGGAGCAAGCTTAGGGTTCTACAATCAAGGGGCTCTACGTTCTCCACAGCAATCGAACTGGAGTGTGGGACCGACTGAACTGAGCTGATACGTTGGGGGTCCATGTACAGTTCCAAACAAACTGGGGAGAAAGTAAAAAAGAATGAATTGAAGTGATTGTTAATGTACTACGCATGAAATCAAGGAAACTGTGCCAGAAGTCCATTCTTTCTTAAAGAACATTACCTTTAGAAGTCTTACAAGACAAAGTGTCCAGATCATTTGATTTTCTCTCATCTCCACTGCATACCTGAAAGTAGCATTGCGGAAAAGTAATGGACATTGAGAAAACATACGGGAAATTCTGATCTTTCCAGTATTTTTTTTATTTTGAAAGCCTGGCTTTGGCCCGGCTGCTGATGTATTTTGACACTGTTTTTTGAAGATTGGAAACCCACGAGATCGGGCCAATGCGGTTGCCGTATAACACTGGGCAGTAACGGAGACATGGCCACGGTGTACCGTGATGAAGTTAGTTTCACGTGGATGTTGGATATTCAGCTTCGAAGCTACAGTGGTAGTACACCCTCACCGTGCCCGTACTGCTGTGCCATGGTGCGGGGAGCTTGCAACCGCTGGTTTGTTAAATTTGTTACAAAAGCCAAACAATATATTTGGCCATGCCGTGTAATAAAAAAGCCAATTCAGCAATACTTTGGTTGCATTATTTTTAATGCTTTGAAAAACAATTTTATTGACTATATTTAACTCCACAAATTTATGCTTGTAAAAAAAAACTTTTTTAAAAAAAAAAAAGGATCGGATTGGATCGGCAAAACTATGAAAAGATTGGATCAGAACTACACCCCTAGTTGACAGTAGGGGTGCTGAATAAAATAATCAATTCAGTGCAGTAGGAATGCCTGTGTCGGTGCTATCCGCACCGCACTGGTTAAGTTGCCCGACGTTTGGCACCACGACCCACGCCCAGAGTTTCAACATATCAAAGCGCAGTTTCATGTATTTCCACGTAGTGGCCACACTGGATGCCTTGATAATGACCAGTTCCGGAGTCCACAAGCCTATATACAGCAATTTTTTGTTTTTATTTTAGAGAAAACCCTAATACCGATATCTATTGATATTCCATTTTTATGGCAATATCGAACGGAACATGTCCGATAATGCCGCATGCCCTTAATTATGGGACATCCCTAATTAGGACCACATTTAGACTCGCATAGTATATTAATAAGATGACAAGACAAGCGCCATAATGTAAGCTAACAGGGAAATGGACGCAAGCAATGCAACATTTTTGCGTCAATTATTTACGTAAACGGCAAAAATCCGTTACCCGGAGCGTACACTAACTGAGGTTTCACCGTTCCTGTCGAGCGACCAGCAGCAACCACGCTTAAATGTTCTTCCACCAGATGACAGAACATACAAGGTGAAAGGTCTTTGATTGGTGGTATGCCATGAGATTTCTCTAATGTCAAATATTTGCCTCGGCTCAGTAAATGTTGGGGAAACTCTGCTGTAAGTGACTGCTAAGTGTGAGGGGGAGGTGAACGAAAAAGTGATGACACCCGCCAAAATGGCCTTTGATTTGAATCAACATTCTTCCAAAAAGCCAACCAATACCATCCCTGTCATGCGCTAATTAACACACAGACCGAGGAGCCTGAAGCAGGTTATCCACCGCTCGTCAACAGTAGCGCCAAATGAGAACGTCACATGGTAAGGGGCAGCAAGGCCTTTCAGGGACACTGATAAAGGGGAAGTGGGATATTGATCAGGTTAAAGTGATTTATCTGCAAGACACAGCATGTAAAGGTCACAAAAACAAGCCAGATCGTCAGGGGGATCCAAGCATTGTCATACTGCATCTCACCAGTGGCGAGGCACAACGGTGGCGTCGCCGAACAGACTCTGTGACGACTGCAACCGGCGGAGGGCAGCGACAGGTCAAAGATGAGCACACGCCGTCAAATGTAAACATGGGAGGAAATACAACAAAGGCTTTAAAAGCATACGGGTCTGACTTAGCTAATTGGATCANTTCATTCATTTTCTATGCCGCCTATCCCAGCTGACTTTGGGCGGGAGGCGGGGTACACCCTGGACTGGTCCCCGGTCAATCGCAGGGCACATGAATGATATCATAAGTAATCATAATAGATCCATACAAATAATATCATTTCTAGAAACTATATTCATTCATTCATTCATTTTCTATGCCGCCTATCCCAGCTGACTTTGGGCGGGAGGCGGGGTACACCCTGGACTGGTCCCCGGTCAATCGCAGGGCACATGAATGATATCATAAGTAATCATAATAGATCCATACAAATAATATCATTTCTAGAAACTATATTCATTCATTCATTCATTTTCTATGCCGCCTATCCCAGCTGACTTTGGGCGGGAGGCGGGGTACACCCTGGACTGGTCCCCGGTCAATCGCAGGGCACATGAATGATATCATAAGTAATCATAATAGATCCATACAAATAATATCATTTCTAGAAACTATATTCATTCATTCATTCATTTTCTATGCCGCCTATCCCAGCTGACTTTGGGCGGGAGGCGGGGTACACCCTGGACTGGTCCCCGGTCAATCGCAGGGCACATGAATGATATCATAAGTAATCATAATAGATCCATACAAATAATATCATTTCTAGAAACTATATTCATTCATTCATTCATTTTCTATGCCGCTTATCCTCATTAGGGTGGCGGGGACGCTAGAGCCTATCCCAGCTGACTTTGGGCGAGAGGCGGGGTACACCCTGGACTGGTCCCCGGTCAATCGCAGGGCACATGAATGATATCATAAGTAATCATAATAAATCCATACAAATAAATAAATAAATTTTTTTTATTATTATTATTTTTAAAAAATAAAAGTCAAACTGTCTAATGTTACTGTGGGTGCTGTGTTTTGCTTATGTTGAATGAAATGACATTAACACACACACACACACACACACACACACACAATCAACTGACAAGTGCATTGGGCTATTTTGCGTTCCTTTCCCGATTTTCACTTTTGTCCTCATGTTGGGAACTTTGGGCGGCAGCTCCTGCACACGCTCACTGATTCCGGGGTGTTCCTGCCAACATCCCGAGAAGATAAGCAACCGAATTGTGCAGCCAGCTCGGTTAGCGGTGTTTTTGCGCGGTAGGGGGGGGGCATTCAGGCACATCGGCTCCAGGGACCATGTCCAAGTTGGCTTCCCCCCCAAAGCCAGTCCGGAGTAGCTTTGCATAAACTCACCCTTTCCCCGGAGAGGTACGCGGCCAAGCCGAGGGTCAGAATGAAGCAGACGCTCCTCATTATTCCGTTTTTCGTTGTTGGTCGTTGCAAACCGAGCTTAATGTGTTCTTCCGTCCCCTCCTTGGCTCGCTTTGCTTTCTCCACCGGCTCCCAACTCCTGTCGCTTCTTTCGTGGGACCCCCACAATCGGGCACGGGTTGCGTTTTTTGGGTTTTTGGGTTTTGGTTATTCCTCGCCGCCTACAACTTCGCAAGAGCGCCCGCTTTCGTGGAAAGGTTTTGCGTGAGTTCGACAGAAAGTGGGTAGAGTTAAGGCAGGGAGACTAAGTCCTCCGCGCGTCTGGGCTGCAAAATCCGCACCACACTTCGCTCGCACTGCTCATGCGTCATGCGCAAAGGAGCCGGACGACCAACCAGTTCTTGATTCAGACGAGCCGTCGAGTGAGAGCCGGCTTCCCGTTTTTTTTCCTTTTGTACGCTCAGTCGCGACGGGCGGATACTTTCGATGGGGGCCTCTCATGAAAACACGAAGGCAAAAACGGCTTATCAGCCACTAACCACTCGTATTTGATAAGTGGGGGTAAAATACAGGGCAACAGACTACGAGCCGTTTAGGAGCCGGGTCAGAAGTGACGGCTCTCGGAAAGGAGCTGAATTTCCCATCAGCGCAAGCTTTGCACTGCGCTCTCTCTCTTTCCTGCGCGGTAGCAAAGAGTAGGACTTTCCACAATTTGCTGTGTTTATGTTCTTTACGGACAAAAGCACGGTTGTGTGTGTGTACCCTAAACCTAAACATTGTTTGATAACCGGATGCTCAAAAGCACATGTCTTTTTCTGCAGCTCAAACGCTAAATTAATGCTTCAATATTTAATCTCAGGCCATCTCGGGCTTCGTCCCAGTCCCCCGCAGGATCAAGTAGTTGAAACATGAAAGGACAAAGCGCCCCCTGCTGGTGGACGCACGAATGTACACTCCCTGTACCAAATCACCAGGGGAACCATTCAATCTGCTTTTCCACAATCAATACAGCGTCATGATCGGGACTCCTCCCATAACATGTTTTACAATAGCCGGCCAAATAATAGACCGCATAAAAGCTTAAAACAAAACCCTGCCTCTCTTTTCACATGATTAGTTAAACAGTTAAAACTTAAATACCATAATGACACAAATACAGACCAATCAGATCAATTTCCCCACAAGAACTCATGTAGATACAATTAATCTGTTT
>QODF01000166.1:1296338-1333379 GCA_024372805.1 Oostethus manadensis | reverse complement strand
GCCATTTGGACAAGAGTGTTGGTGTTGCTAAAACGCCACCCCTCTCTGGCAACAGTTCTGCAAAGCTCTTGGCCTCGCTTAAGTCTCTAAATCTATTCAAACACTAATAACCATTACATTTATGAATCAAAATTATCCTTTAAGCATTAAATACATCAGATGTATTTATATACTGTACAGTAAGTCCAAGAATGAATTATAATACACGATCGATATGTTGATATCATGATGGTATAATAATGAGTAATGTCGCATTAGTATTGATAAGATGTATAACGGATTAATAATGCATATTGCACACGTGTGTGGGGGTGTAATATCTTGTTTATGTGATAAGTGGCATTGAAGATGGGTGGATGGAATGTTTGCTGCATACGTGCTGCATATTGTGGTAATATAACAGGCTACGGTGTTATAAATGAGGGTGGGTGTAAATAGGCTTGTCTTCTTCCCACTCCCTTTCAAGCCAAATTATGTTCTGTTTATATCAGCTGGGATAGGCTCCAGCATACCCGCGACCCTAATGAGGTGAAGCGGTATAGAAGAGGTATAGAAGAAAATAAAGTGTATTTTGACTCTGTTCTGTTCTGTGTCTTCTGCGTGGCTCGAAATAAATAATCAATCAATAAAAACCTTGAGTCTCTGCTGCTTTTTTTTTCTTAATCACAGCTTCACAATAACCCAAAGTGGTGACAAAGTCCCAGGTGCCGGCATTTTGATCGAAAAAATGTAAGAAACGCTACTGAATTCTTTGACTCATAGCAAAACACTAAGGTGGTGTCCGTGTTGATGTCGCTGCCACATTGTGTCTTTGCCAACATGTCTTCATGGAAGGTAAAGGTAACCCTAAATGTTCTTTTGATTTATCTTTGTCATTTATCATTTACTGTATGTGCATTTTTAATTATTTTATTATTTACTATTTTAACTATAGGGTTTTAGGGTGAGGAGCTCGGCCATCCGGGAGGAGCTCAGAGTAGAGTCGCTGCTCCTTCACATCGAGAGGAGCCAGTTGAGGTGGCTCGGGCATCTAGTCCGGATGCCTCCCGGGCGCCTCCCTGGTGAGGTGTTTCGGGCATGCCCTGTCGGGAGAAGGCCCCCGGGAAGACCTAGGACACGCTGGAGGGACTATGTCTCACAGCTGGCCTGGGAACGCCTTGGTGTCCTCCCGATGGAGCTGGAAGAGGTCGCTGGGGACCAGGAAGTCTGGACTTCCCTACTGAAGCTGCTGCCCCCGCGACCCGGACCCGGATAAGCGGAGGAAAATGGATGGATGGATGGACTATTTTAACGACCAGTCCAGGGTGTACCCCGCCTCTCGCCCAAAGTCAACTGGGATGGGCTCCAGCATACCCGTGACCCTAATGAGGATAAGCGGTATAGAAAATGGATGGATGAATTACTATTTTAAAAAATTCTGGCTATATTGTGTGCTGGAAAATATCCTGAAGATTGGATCGGGACATCCCTAATAATAGACCCGAGTCTGCCAAAAAAAACAACAATCATTAATAATTAATTCCAGAAAAAAAGCAATATAGCGAAGTGGCAATAATCGAACAACTAGGTTGCGAGGGAAGACTGTATTGATATTAATATCGGAATAATATCGGATTTGGGGTCAACACCTTAATTATGCATACAAACTTAGTAAGTGCAGGAAGTGTACAAATGTATTGAAATAGGAGAAATAGGATTTAATAAGCTTTGCTTCTTCCTACTCCTTTTGGACACGTGGAACTGTCCGTTGTATTAAGTCATGTATTCCAATGTAACCTACATGCATGTTCAAATCAAATTAAACCATTACCATACAACAAAAACTTGCTAGCTCAGTATGTCTGCAGCGTAAAAATATTTCCACATTTCAACCTCCGATCCAAAAGATAGCTTTGTGTATGAAGAATCACAAAATATGTCTTTAACCTGGGAAAATTTGCAAGAAACTGCTGGAATTCCATGTTTCATCTTTCTCAGAACGTATATGAGATAACTACAAGATAAAAAAGTTACTTTTTTATGTTCACTCAAAGCTCATACTCTGAATGTTATATTTTGGGTTTCTTCTCTGGCTGCCGCATAAGCAGATTCCACTCTGTCCGGTGTCAAGTGCCCTCTTACTGGCCGTTAGTCACGCTGCACACGCTGCAGTGGAGAGACTAAAGAAAGCCAAAGAGAAGAGCGGGTACCATTTGACCTGTTTTGCGTGACCTCGTCAAGACAAAAGCAGAGGAGAACAAAGTGAAGTTGGCCAGACAGGGTAATAATGAACAGCATGAAGGTTATTTATAAGGTTAATTTAAATCAAGACGACGTATTCGTTTGGAAACTCATTTCAAATCTTACCCCCACCAACCCCCACCCTTAATGCAAATGCTTGCCATGCTGTGTGTCCTTGTCTTTCGCAAAGGGCTTAACACTACTCCTGGTGTCCCAGATTATGCAGCCAATTAGGGCGAAGGCAAAGCCCCTTCTGCTACTGAGCTTGGTCGGAGAGTGTGACTGGTGTATGCGTGTTTGGCACCGGTACGCTTCACTGTGACCACTGGAGCACTAGTAAGTGACGCAGTGTGACGGCTGTATAATTTGATTTCCAGAGTGACTGTTAAAGAATGTGGATGAGGGCACGACTTCCTTGAACTGAACATCACACATACACCATCTTAGACTTTAGTTCAGCTTCAAATCTTTTTTTGTTAGCATTTGCCATCATTGGGGCGATTCTCCGGTTCATTATCCAAATCGATCTTGTTTTCCTCTTCTCCATTGCACAGCAGGGTACTGGGGTTGAACTGATTCAGAGGCTTGCCCACAATACCAAATCTGGGAGGGACGAGACAAAGAAGAAAAAAGGAAAGAACATGTTATCAGAATATGAAATGAGCATCGTCTATGGCGGATGTTTTTCGGTTACACTCTTACTGTGTTAGGATTGCATGTGTCAGTGCAAGTGAAGTATTTTGGCTTTGTTTTGCATGTTTTAGGGTGCACCTCAGTGGATCTCTGCATATTTGTGCACATTTGTTATCTTTTTTTTTTTTTTGGGAAAACCCACCCTTTTGTGTTTATACTCTATAATAAGGGATTGTATTGGTAGAAAACCCACCCACTCATTTGCCCTACAGTGATTGCAATGAGTTCTATTATGCCGTTTGCTTGTTTCTGTATGTCGCAATGATATAATGTTGGAGAAATATTCAAAAGGTGTAAAGTCTTTAATGCAGGGGTGTCCAAAGTCGAGCCCGGCGGCCATTTGCAACCCACAACTTTTATTATGGGCCCAGAGCATGTTGTAGATCATCCATCCATCCATTTTCTATGCTGTTTTTCTTCCTCTGGGTTTTGGGTAGGCTGGAGCCTATCCCAGCTGACTTCAGGCGGGGTCAGCACTCTGGACTGGTCGCCAGTCAATTGCAGGGCAGACAAACAAGCATTCACACTCTAATGGACAATTTAGAGTCGCCAATTAACCTAACATGCATGTTTTTGGAATGTGGGAGGAAACCGGAGTACCCGGAGAAAACCCACGCACGCACAGGGAGAACATGCAAACTCCACACATGAAGATTTCAACTGCTTAGACTTGAAACCTGAATGAGAATGCGAAGTCAGCGGGTCCAAAAGACTTGACTACACTGCAATGTGCTTATTAGTAAATATACTTTTGCACAGATTTACATTCATACACCAACAGAAATTCGAACCCACAAAGTTTTGTCTTTATATAGTGTATATGTAAAATGTACGCATTGATTTTTTTTGTATGCGGCCCTCGGTGCAAAAAGTTTCGACTACCCTGCTTTAATGTAAGTGTGGCATCCTTATTCTTGTTATTAATCGTTACAATACACAGAATACGTGGAGGCACAGTACTACACCTCAAGGGCCGGAGACGTGTGTGAGCTGTAAGGTGCTTGTCACTCACATCATTCCACTGAAAACAGTTTTCTTTAAACTTTAGTGACTGTTAAGTAAGAACGTGAGATAATTTGTAATGGTGTGCGATCCTTTACAGATATTAGCCAAAGCTAGGACCGCACGATGTATGTTTTTGTAACCATTTCAACAATAGTTTCTTCCAGTCACTTTGCATAAACTACCCACTGTGTTCTACTTAAATGAGCATTTAAGCTCTGCATTACCTTTACTTTGCAAGCATGGCACTTTTCGTTTTTGTTTTAAATGTCACAAAATAACATTTCAGTCCAAAAATTCCAATTCTTTCAAAGATTTTTTGTCACTTATGCACTTTTTGGCTGATGCTGTCATGCAAGTGTTGGTGTTATGATGAATTACATTACATGCTAAATCATTTGCATTGTTGCATTGTGCATGCGTGCGTACCCACCTGACACTGGCCAGCTGCTGGTGCACTTCCTCAGTTAGGACCTTGTTGTCACAGTGTTCAGCCTGCACTGGGCTTGGCCCTGCAGCCCGCCTGCCAGAGAACAGATGGGGCGACTGTTCTTTTGGTGTGGGCAGCAGACACACTATCAGAGGGGAGCGCTGTTTAAATATGTTGCTGAGGACTGTGCACCTCTGGAACACGCTGTGTAAAAAGTAGGCGGAAGAAGAATAAGTCCAACTAAAGCTTAACACCCAGGTACTATGGAAAAGAGTCAGTGGTTTTCAATTTATTCTGCATTTCCCGTTGCTTTTCAGGAAGCAAATGTGTCTGTTGTGCATATTTTACATGACATGCACAAATATCAATCACTAAATTATCAGGGCTGCTGCTATAGCATCCATCCATTCATCCATCCATTTTCTTCTGCTTATCCGAGGTCGGGTCGCGGGGGCAACGACCTAAGCAAAGAAGCCCAAACTTCCCTCTCCGCGGCCAATTCGTCCAGCTCTTCACGGCGGATGCCGAGGCGTTCCCAGGCCAGCTGAGAGACATAGTCTCTCAAGCGTGTCCTGGGTCTTCCCCGAGGCCTCCTACTGGTTGGACGTGCCCTAAACACCTCCCCAGGGAGGCATTCGGGAGGCATCCTAACCAGATGTCCGAGCCACCTCACCTGGCTCCTCTCAATGCGGTGGAGCAGGGGTTCTACTCCGAGTCTCTCCCGCATGACAGTGCTTCTCACCCTATCTCTAAGGGAGAGCCCAGCCACTCTGCAGAGAAAACTCATTTTGGCCACTTGTACCCGCGATCTTGTCCTTTAGGTCACTACCCAAAGCTCATGACCATAGGTGAGGGTAGGAACGTAGAATGACCGGTAAATTGAGAGCTTTGCCTTTTGGCTCAGCTCTCTCTTCACCACGACAGATCCGTGCAGAGTCCGCATCACTGCAGACGCTGCACCAATCCGCCTGTCCGTCTCGCGTTCAATCTTTCCTTTACTCGTAAACAAAACCCAGGGGTACTTAAACTCCTCCACTTGGGACAGGACCTCATCCCCGACCCGGAGATGGCACTCCACCCTTTCCCGGGCGAGAACCATGGACTCGGACTTGGAGGTGCTGGTTCTCATCCCAGCCGCTTCACACTCAGCTGCGAACCGATCCAGTGAGAGTTGAAGGTCACGGCTCGATGAAGCCCACAGGACCACATCATCTGAAAAAAGCGAAAAGAGATCGAATCCTGCGGCCACCAAACCGAAACCCCTCAACGCCCGGGCTGCGCCTAGAAATTCTGTCCATGAAAGTAACAAACAGAATCGGTGACAAAGGGCAGCCCTGGCGGAGTCCAACCCTCACTGGAAACGGGTCCGACTTATTGCTGGCAATGTGAACCAAACTCTGACACCGGTCATACAGGGAACAAACCACCTGGATTAGGTGGTCCGATACCCCATATTCCTGGAGCACTTCCCTCAGTATTCCCCAAGGAACACGGTCGAATGCCTTCTCCAAGTCCACAAAACACATGTAGACTGGTTGGGCAAACTCCCATGCACCCTCAAGGACCCTGCCAAGAGTATAGAGTTGGTCCACAGTTCCACAACCAGGATGAAAACCACACTGCTCCTCTTGAATCCAACATTCGACTATCCGGCGGATCCTCCTCTCTAGAACCCCTGAATAGACCTTACCGGGAAGGCTGAGGAGTGTGAAGCCACGATAGTTAGAACACACCCTCCGATCGCCCTTCTTGAAAAGTGGGACTACCACCCCGGTCTGCCAGTCCAGGGGCACCGACCCCGACGTCCACGCAATGCTGCAGAGTCGTGTCAATCAAGACAGTCCCACAGCATCCAGGGCTCTAAGGAACTCCGGGGGCGAATCTCATCCACCCCCCGGGGCCTTGCCACCAAGGAGCTTTTTGACCACCTCAGTGACCTCAGCCCCAGAGATATGCGAACCCGCCTCAGAGCTCCCACCGTGTCGGTGGGATTGAGGAGGTCTTCAACGTATTCCCTCCACCGGTCCACAACATCTCGAGTAGAGTTCAGCAGCACACCGTCCAAACCATACACGGTGTTGACTGTGCACTGCTTCCCCCTTGTGAGACGGCGGATGGTGGTCCAGAATCTCTTTAAAGCCATCCGAAATCATTTTCCATGGCCTTTCCGGACTTCTCCCATGCCTGGGTTTTTGCCTCGGCAACTGCCAAAGCTGCAGACCGCTTGGCCTTCCGGTACCTGTCAGCTTCCTCCAGAGTCCCATGAGTCAAAACGACCTGATAGGACTCTTTCTTCATCTTAACGGCATCCCTCACCACTGGTGTCCACCAGCGGATTCTGGGATTACCACCCTGACAGGCACCGACCACCTTACGCCCACAGCTCCGATCAGCCGCATCGACAATGGAGGCACAAAACATTGTCCACTTGGATTCAATGTCTGCTGCCTCCCTCGGAACATGGTCAAAGCTCTCCCGTAGGTGGGAGTTGAAACTCCTTCTGACAGGGGACTCTGCCAGACGTTCCCAGCAGACCCTCATAATGCGTTTGGGTCTGCCAGGTCTGACCGGCTTCCTTCCCCACCATCAGAACCAACTCACCACCAGGTGGTGATCAGTTGACAGCGCCGCCCCTCTCTTCACCCGCGTGTCCAAAACATGTGGCCGCACGTCCGACGACACAACCACAAAGTCAGTCATCAGAACTGCGGCCCAGGGTGTCCTGGTGCCAAGAGCACATGTGGACACTCTTATGCTTGAACATCGTCTTCGTTATCGACAATCCGTGACGAGCACAGAAGTCTAATAACAAGACACCGCTCGGGTTAAGATCAGGGGGACCGTTCCTCCCAATCACACCTCTCCAGGTCTCACAGTCGCAGCCAACATGAGCATTGAAGTCACCCAGTGGAACAAGGGAATCCCCCGAGGAAGCACTCACTAGTACTTCCTCTAAGGACTCCAAAAAGGGCGGGTATTCTGAACTGCTGTTTGGCCCAGAAGCGCAAGCAACAGTCAGGACCCGTCCCCCCACCCGAAGGCGTAGGGAAACTACCTTCTCGTTTACTGGGTTAAACTCCAGCGTGCAGGCTTGTAGCTGGGGGGGACACAAGAATTTCCAACCCTGCCCGTCGCCTCTCATTGCCGGCAACACCAGAGTGGTATGAAGTCCATCCCCTCTCGAGAGGACTGGTTCCAGAGCCCGTGTGTTGAGGTGAAACCGACTATATCTAGCCTGAATTTCTCCACCTCACGTACCAGCTCAGGCTCCTTCCCTGCCAGAGAGGTGACATTCCACGTACCAACAACTAGCTTCTGTAGCCGAGGATTGGACCGCCAAGGCTTCTGCCTCCGGCTGCCAACCAGCTTTCTTTGCACCCGACCCCTTTGGCCCCTCCCACGAGTGGTGAGCTCATGAGAGGGGGGACCCACGTTACCCTTTTTGGGCTGTGCCCGACCGGGCCCCATGGATGCAGGCCCGGCCACCAGACCCTCGCTATCGTGCCCCACCTCTAGGCCTGGCTCCAGAGGGGTCCCCGGTGACCAGCG
The DNA here is from genome assembly GCA_024372805.1 of Oostethus manadensis. Classification (NCBI taxonomy): domain Eukaryota; kingdom Metazoa; phylum Chordata; class Actinopteri; order Syngnathiformes; family Syngnathidae; genus Oostethus; species Oostethus manadensis. The sequence continues at coordinate 1,325,485 of QODF01000166.1, read as the reverse complement.
TTTGGGCGAGGGAAAAGAAGTCCATTGTTATTGTGCATCATTGGGGTCTATTGAGCCTCTCTTTGTCTGGTCCCTCCCGTAGGACTTGTTTGTCACGGGTGACCCTACCAGGGGCATGACAGCCCCCGACAACTTAGCTCCTAGGAGCATTGGGACACGCAAACTCCTCCACCACGATAAGGTGGTGACTCAGGGAAGAGTGCTGCTGCTATAGCAACTAACTCTAAACATTTTTGCATCACAATCTTCTCGCTGTCTGCCTGACAGCTGGATGTGGTGCTCAAGTGAACCCAAATCATGTTGCGTGAACCCACAGGGATCCGGCTTCAAGCCTCGCATTTAATTGTTTACCAACAGCTTGTGAGCAGGAACATCACTTTGCCTCTGATTACTTACAATGATGGTGGGAGAGTGACATCAAACAAGATTTGATTGAACTGTTAAAACGTTAGTTATCCCTCGCTTATCGCGGTTAATTGGTTCCAGACTCAACCACGATAAGAAGTAATAATAGCAATAGTAATATTATAGAATACACTGTCTGTTATAATAAGGACTGTTAAGGTGTCACTATTGTTTTTTTTACGCACAATTAACGTACGCACATCTTGTTTGACCCTCGGCCCACGCCGTAGTTTGAGGTACCGTGGCGGTGGCACTTTTGCGTGGAGCTAGAAGCTGGAACAAATACTAAGCAGAAATGGACAAAGAAAAGGGTGTTTTGAATGGCAAGATTATCCTAAAAGCCCTGGCAGATTAGGTATTTGTGTCGCTGTGACTGCAGTTGTCACAAAGTACGTCGCTTCTGGGAGAAGAGAGAAGTTACTGCGCACTGCAGGTATTGTTTTGTCATTTATACTGTGGTACCTTGGCATAAAGTGTCCCAACTAATGAGTGTTTTAGATGCGAGAAATCTCTCTTTTTGCTTTGTACTGCTAGCTAAAATTTAGGATAGGAGCTGCTAGCAACCGGCATAGCCAATGAGAGCTATTTGTCGCACTAGCTAATGCTATGCCATTGAAACTAGCATTATAACAATTGTACGCACATTATAGCAACCTAATTTATCTTATTTGGTATGGATTGTGGAAAACTATGACAGGAACAACATCCATTTAAAAGCACTAAATGAACACAGAACCACCATCCACCTGGATTTCGTTTTTCAGAGAGGTTGTATAACACAAATATGCATATTAACAATCAATAAGGTCATCAAATCTTACCTTAATTCACTTAATGCATTACCTTAATTCACTTAGGTGAAATAAAGGGTAAAAATACAGTATAGTAGTGTGAGAGCAGCATGAGAAAAAAAAGAAGGTGCATTCAAGGACCACCAAACAATGGGACAAATCGGCGCTTGCGTTAAACGTTGAAAAACTGGGGGCTTTCTATATACTACTTTTGAGCATTTTTGAGTAAACTAGTAGCCCACATATTGATATCCCTTTACATAAAATTTTGTATAGTTATTAAAGTTGCATAGCAAATTTTTTTTGCCTGCAATTAAATGTGATTAATTTTAGATAGGGACAAATTGCGATTCTTCTTTTCCTTTCAGCTTATCCCTACAGGGGTCGCCACAGCAAATCAATTTTCTTCTGTTTGATTCGCACGTTTTGACTGCAAAAGTTTCACGTCGGATGCCCTTCCTGACACATCCCTCAGAATGTTGGTCACTCTCTCAAGTGACAATTACCAAGTGATTGAAAATTACTGATACATGTAAACACACCATAAGTTACTGATTCACGTAAACATACCATAAATTATTGATACATGTAAATATACCATGAATTACTGATGCATGTAAATATAATGCAAACTAGGGATACATGTAAACACACTAATTTCCTGATAGATGTAAACATAACGTAAATTACTGAGACAAGTAAGCATACCGTAAATGGTCCAATCAAGACCTCAATCCAATTAACCCCTGAGTAGCCAAGTGTTGCCAAACAGCCAATACAGCAGAAATTGCATTTCAAGTATCACCCAGTAGTAGCTTTATCAAGCTCTGCATGCGCTGTAAAATGCGTTAAAAACTAAACTAAAAAATGTGCCATTATCCATAATTCTTATGTGTAGCAACCAAATATTTTCATCAGTTGACAGCCCAAATTATAATATAATATTGTATTATAATAGTAATATTATGGGAATAAAGTAATGATATTACTAGAAAAAAGTTGTGAACATTATTTAATAAGAAAGTTGAAATATTTGAGAGAGAAAAAACAACAGCAGCAAACTTAGTTTTTTGTCACTTGAAATAAATCCAATTTTCATAACCACCGAAGAATAGAATACCTTTAACCGAGGACCGCATGTTTATTCATTACAGATCAAAAGCGGTAAAAGTGCATTTGTGCACAAAAAAGACGTAAACGAGCCACCGCAAAATTGTACGCAGTATTAGCCGTGCTAATACACAACCACACACTTTCCGTTATTTCGGCACACCCTTGGTAGCACGTGCTCCTTCGTTCGCTCTTTGGGTCGCCCACTAACGTTGCACCATCACTGGCAAATGAGCGTGTCTCCGCCTTCTTTTTTCTGACAGCCGTCTTAAAGGTGTCAGAGTACAAAAGTCGTCCCACCTCCTCTTGAATGCTGCTCATGCGCCTCCTGCCAGTGGGAAACACCGTGAATCCTACTTGTATTGCTATTGTTTGCACTCATGATCAGTTGCACTACATACTTTTTGGACATTACACTGTGAATTGTAGTAACCTGCAACATTGTAAATACCATTATATCATTATATTTTATATAAATACTCAATATATCCACCTATCCATGTTCTATGCTGCTTATCCTCATTACGCTCGCGGGGGTATGCTGGAGCCTATCCCAGCTGATTTTGGGCGGGAGGCGGGGTACACCCTGGACTCATGTATATAATCCCAATTTGATACATCCCATGTAAATATGAATAGTAGCATGTTCCTGTTCCCCACTATGTATAATTGTTATTATTATTGTAGAGAGCGATATTGACCGGAGTTTCAACTTTCTTCATAAATAATATTTGTACATTTTATGACTTTATGTTATTTATATTATATACAATTTCATATTATGACTTTATTCCCTGTAATATTAGAACATTTTTGTCAAAATACATTTTCAGCAATTAAAACTGCACTTGGTTATGTTTGTTTCTCATAATATTATGACTTTTTAAAAACTATTTTAAAAAGATGTACTTAATATTTCATCTATGCTGGTAAAATGATATTATTCCTCATAATATGACCTGTTTCTACTCATACTAATGTGATATTTTTCTCATTAGTATATGAACTTTTTTTATTCTTATAATTTACAACTTTTTCCACTTCTGCTGCTGTTGTTGTTTTTGTTTTACATTTTCAACTTTTTCTTCTTGTAAATTTTCATCTTGTCATTATAACTTTATTTCCATAATATTTTGACTTTGTTGTGGTAACATTTTCCACAACCTAAATTTTCTAAATACCACTGTAAGATTAATACCACTGTATTAATTGTTTTGTTTGTTTCTCATAATATTATAACTTTAAAAAATAAGCCCCTAATATTTCAACTAAAATTATGGGGTTTTTTTTTCACATAATAGTACGTTCTCGTAAAATTCCAACTTTTTCCTGTGAGATTACAGATTTTTTTGCTTAATATTCTGACTTCATTCACGTTCAATTACTCATGATTTGTTCCCATTTTTGCAGTGTTATTTAGTTTTCTTGTCAAATTATGTTTTTAGTGCACGGGCCAATAACAACACAGCCACAGGCCGCAAAGAGCACTGGAGCCGCACTTTGGAGACGCTTGTATTAGACACTTGAGGTACAATCAATAAATGTTTATTTTAAGAGCTGAAGGTGAAGAAACTTGAGGTACAATCCTGAACATTCTCATTCGAGTTTGGCACACTAAAGTTAAGACCTCAGCTTCCTGTGTTCTCCAAAGGTCCCAAACTGCTGTTCCTGTCTAACAGAAGGTCACATGGAGCATCCTCACAATAACTCTCTGCTAAGTTATCACTGTCTGTTTCACTGGAGCAGATCCTTCAACATGTTCAAAGACACCATCTTCATCCCTGGCGAAAGTGCTGGTGTTTGGAGTGACCTGGACCAGACATGCAGCCAATCTAATGTAGTCTAATTTCTTTTCACTTTCACTTTCGCTTGTCGTTACCATTAAAAGAGCCTGCCTCGCGCTTGAGAGACATGATGAATGGGGAAAAAAAATGAAAAGAAGTAACAAAAGAACCCGACTACCTATTGTTCCGCTTGGCTCTTGTACTATATCTAGTAGTATTTTGGTTTTTGCACAGTAATCGTTTACGGGAGTGCGCCGTAATCGAACCTACCGCATGTAAAAGCCATTCATTTCGGTTACCTGCGATCTGGCCCCTGGACAAATACACAAACACATGTTATGAAACCACAACAAAGTCCCAAACACTGGAAATCAATGCCGGGAGTAAGGGGGAATAAAAAGCAACATCTCTCACTTATTACACGCTGTGTGTGGGGATGCTGCACGTGCCGAGCCACATACGTGTCCATCATCAGACCGAAGTAATTGACAGCCAATATCTTCTGGGCAATCTCCTTTTTCGCCAGGGTCTTTGCCGTCTTCTGATGGTCAGTGTTGCTTTCTAAACTAGTATTTATAGAGAAAGAGTGCAAGGACCTACACATGAGGACAATTTGCAGTGGTATGCGGTCAGGGCCTGCAAAGCCTTCTCTGCAGGCTTAAGCATGATTAGAAGCACTCACCTGTATTTACCAGTTGAATTCTGGTATTCATTCCATGAAATGTTATTCATTTATTCCCAATGGCATCTTCACTTTGTGGTGTGTCTCTTGGCTGTGTATGGTTTTTTGGACCAATCAGGTTCCATGTTAGGCTAATCTGATCGGGGCCTTCGGAGTCAGCAGTGCTGGCCCATGTCACTCAACGTTATTAGCAATGTGGCTGTTAACCGGTGGTTTGGGTTGCTCAAGGATGACGATCGTACGGCGTATGCTTACATCGATGAAGGCTGAGCGATGTTCTCCTGAGATTTGTGCTCAATGTAATAAGACATGTAAAGAAGAAGAGCGGGCCAGGACATCCTCCAGCTCCTTACTCCTGCACACGTTCGGAAAATCACAGTGTGGCTTATTTTTTCAGTGCCTAATTTGCTTGAGTGGGTAACGAAATGATGTAAGGCTTTTTGATTTTATTTGCACAGCGTGTAAAACCATCAATACTCCCGTTTAACATCACCAGAGTCCAAGTCACCATTCGGATCTTTGCTGAAGGTCCTTAATGATGCCAGGCGCGTGTCCTCTTTTGTCCAAAACCCTTTGCTCTTCTGCAGCAAAGCTATCAAAAGGACCTTCATATCAACAATAACTCCAGAAAAGCACAGTATAGAATAATAAGAGACGTGGGAGCTTTTTCTTACCCCATAAACTCCAAACTTTCACCCTGGTCGTTCCACAGCCAACCACCAGAGGGGGGTGTTGTCACCTGCGAATAAAAGCCAAAGGGGGTTCGCCAGTCGGCATAGCAGGGCTGTTATTCCATTTCCTAACATGACAACTTGCTTTACTTGCCTGCTTGGGATCTTTTGCATTCCATGCGACAAACTTTCGCCGTCAACTGTTGCAAACCGTAACTAAGCAACGGCCAATCACAGCGAAGCAGGTCTCCGCGTTCGCTGCAACGTTAACTCTTTCACAGCAAAACCAGAGCCGTTTTGCCACGCACTCCATCATTTTACACGGCCAAACTGTAAAATATGAATATAATGAATCAGTTTCATTATATATAATGAATGATTGTAACGTTTACGATGTCGGATTTGTGACCTATTTAGATAAACGAAACTTTCATTTGCAAAATCCTGAGCTCTGGCGCCCTCTGGTGTCCAAAATGCAGATAGCAGCCAAGCTGGCAGGCACATTCACGGGGAACGAATACATTGCACTGTGCACCGTTCTTTTTGTCCCAGAACAGCTTCCTCGTCTGCAGGGTGGACGTTAAGAGTAACAATAATAATTAACAATAACGCGAGTAAGCAAAGTCGGAGCTTTTTCTTACCGGATAAACGCCAAACTTTCCCTGTTCCGCAGCCAGCCACTAGGGGGCGTAGGTTGGTAACGCTTGCAAAGACTAACGTGTTATAATACTACATACCAAAATTGGCCGGGGGGGGGGCAGACTATACTTTTGATGCATGCACGCAATTTATTCTTGTAATTCTAACAGTGCACCTGGAATTATTTGTCTTATTTGATTTGCTGTATAAAAGCATCTTACAATCTGCTTTGTGTCCTTGTGTAGCTTTTTTCAGGAGCACTTCAAACATTAGAACCACATCGAATAACAGACAAAGAAGCAAAGTCATGCTGCCGTCTTGTCTGTTAAAAGGTAATATCACCCTTTGGAAACATCTGGCGGGCCGCACTCAACTGCCTGGCGGGCCGGATGTGGCCCCCGGGCCGTAGTTTGCCCACAGCTGGTCTAACAGGTGCCTTTGGGTTCCTTTGTGAGGAATGTGACTTTGTGACTATGTCCTGATCTATTCATTTATATTCTACTATGATTATCATTCATTATGATTGCTATACAATTTATTTACCATGACAAGCACATTGTCGACTGCTTTAACACATTGTCACATGACCTTACTTGTGCATTTTACACTTACTAAATGCAGGAAGTGCACACCTACGGGGGTAGGATGAAATAAGCTTTGCGTCCTCCTACTGCTTTTGGACTCGGGAACTGTCAAAAGCGATGTATTCCAATGTAATTCATATGCATGCTCAAATAAATTAACCAACCGCCAAACGGGTATTTAAAAGACAATACAATTGCTAGCATGTTAAAACAAACAAAAAAAGACATTATATATATTAATATTAACTGTGAAAGGCTTTACTAAAATGAGTATCCATTCACACTGTATGGATGGAATCTAATTTATTTATTCAACATATCACTGAACTTTATTTGTGGAATGGCCCAAGCCAAATGGGGGCTCTTCTTCTTCTTCTAAAACACAATTTAAGCAACTTTCAACTGATCCTTGGAGTGATGAGGTACAGTTCCTCGATCAGGTAGTCGATGCCCCAAGCACGGTGTCTGTCCGTTATGACGTGCTCTGACAAAAGCTGCTCTACGTCGCACGTTTCCTCTAGGGACAGGAAATGTGCGGCGTCCATCAAAAATTCCATGAAACTTCAATAACGACAGAAGGCAGCGGGGATATTTTCAGTACTCACCAAACAGGAAGTGTACTTGCTCACCGGGCACAACAAACGGTGGACCTGAAGTAATTACAAATAAGGCATTTTAGTTTCACCACTATTTTGGGGTATTGCTTTCCTAGATGACTAATGGCTCTCATCCCGGCAGCCTGACGTAAACTAGAAGGTGGTTCTCGTTTGATAATGTTCCGTGTTACGAGCCCACTCCCATAAATGAACTAGATGAAGCAATTCCAGTAGCAATTGCGTGTCAATGTTGAAGCGCAACTGAATGAACTTTGAAATAACGGAGAAATGCGTTGAAATGTATTCACCAGCGGAGGATTGAACTAGCAACCATCATCGAGTTGGGAAACAACCACTCTATGACCGCAGACCTGCCACCATGCACAGATTAAGCAGAATGTTACATGTCCTGTCAAATGTAAAGTTAATTGGGAGAGACACCGACATTGTCCGTTTATTTTCAAAGGCAAAATGTCACAGAAACTAGAAAAAGTATTACAAAATTTAGAATGTATAGAAAAGCCCTGATAGGTAGTATACATGTCCTGAACAAGGTGAACAGGTTTATGTTGAAAGACGCAGATGAAAATGAAGAATAGAAGACGGAGAACGATTACACAAGGGCAGAGGATCGAACCAGCAACTGCCAGGTTGGGAGAGAACCAATCTACCACCCCGAGACATGTCACCCTGTAGAACAAGAGGAACGTTACTCTAATGTAAAATATCAAGTGCCCATTCATTTTCAATAGGAACGTTGACGTCACGAAACAGAGGAGCCGAGGAGAGGTGTAAAACAGGACAATCAGGTGGCAGTGCGCCACAGAAAAGGAAAGCCATCACCATGGTAGTGAAAATGAACACTCACCAATATCGGTCGCACTTTTGGTCTAAACCGTTCAACTGTAGCGGCCATCATTAAGGATAAAAAGGGTCTCCGTAGGCATGTCGGGGGATCTGCTACTATGAAAGTGACAGTGATAACTAAGCAGCATTGTGGTCTCATTATGGGGATGGAAACGTTTCTGGTGCTTTCCCTGGAAGAGCAGAATCCACATGCCATTTTGGTGTTTTGAGGAAGTCAAAAGGGGGCAAGAGAAGGGAAGTGAATTTATGGTCGGTAGGAGGAGGTGTAAGGCTCGTGGTAATTTGCATAACCATAAGGTTCACGGTGGAGCTGCTGGTGAAGATGATAGAAGAGTTTCTTGACGCTATGAGGATGACAAAGGATAAAATGGACAAAGGTAGGGAACTGCTCTCTCCTTTTTGTTACTACGGTTGCATTTCATCCTTGCATACTACAGAGGCGAAGAAGCACTTTGAGGTCGGCCTGGCGCATAAAATAAGGAGGATAGGCAGGAACGTAGATGAAGCACCACCCGTACAGTAGATTTGCAACAAAGCTATCGTTTTGATCACGCACTGTAGAGTTACCTTTATAGAGGTCGGGATTGTACATCAAGGTGGACAAAAGGTATCTGCAGTCGGCGGCCATCAAAGAAGTGATGAGAGTCGAGTACCTGCGGATTAGCGCAGGACAAAAAGGAGCAGTTAGTTATGAAATTAAAACTGATAATGCAACATGGTACTATGTATATGTATATATATACTCTTACTTCTCTCTGTCTCTTGGGTTGATGGCCACTAGTGATCCCCTGTCCCAAATGGCTCCAAACTTTCCCTCAATAGAACTGTGAAATGTTGGGGGGGGGGACAGGTTGTAGGTCCATTGAGTGTTTCTTTGTGTGTAAATTGCACGTGGAAGAAAATATACACCGTGCGCTTACCTGGAGAAGTTGTACAGGTCACACTTATACAAAGAGATGTTTCTCTCTAAGCTCTGTGGGGAATAACGTGTGAATGGGTGAGCACACAAGCAGAAGTGTACACACGCACATACACGTATACACACACGTATGTATGCTCTTCAGAGGCTTTGCAAGCACTGCATGGTCAGGCCCAGCTGACATCCCTTTTCAGCACATGAACTTTAGGTGTGCTGAACTCCAGCAAGCTAAAACGGTAACACTGTTTGCACAGCAGCTACTGACTGGATCACTTGTTCGATGCTCGGTTTTTAAAAGACCTTCACCCATAACTGCAGAGTCCAATCCTGTATGGTTAAAACGTTCAACTTTAACCCTAACCCTTTTTTTTAAGGTCATGCCGCAGAATCTCAATAGGATTCAGGTCAGGACTTTGACTAGACCCCTCCAAAGTCTTCATTTTGTTTTTCTTCAGCCATTCAGAGGTGGACTTGCTGGTGTGTTTTGGGTCATTGTCCTGCTGCAGAACCCAAGTGGGTTTCAGCTTGAGGTCAATAAAAGATGACCAGACATTGTCTTTCAGGACTTTTTGGACAGAAGAATTCATGATTCCATTTATCACAGCAAGTTTTTCCGGGTCTTGAAGTAGCAGAACAGCCCCAGATCATCACACTACCACCCTGATTTCACTGTTGGTATGATGCTCTTCTTTCCTGAAATGCAGTTTCACTTCCAGGCCGGGATGGGGGCACTCACGCCTTCCAAAAAGTTAAACGTTTGTCTCGTCAGACCACAGAGCAGTTTCCTGAAGGTCTTAGATCATCAAGATGTTTTTGCTCAGCGTCTTTCTTATGGTGCAGTCATGAGAACACTGCACTTAACTGAGGCAGGTGTGACATGCAGTTCTTTGGATGTTGTTGTGGGGTCTTTTGTGACCTCTTGGATCAGTTGTCAAGGCCCTCTTGGGGTAATTTTGGCCAGCCACTGCTGGGATTACTGGGACTCTTCTATGTTTTGGCCTTTTGTGGATAATGGCTCTCACTGAGTTCCAAAGCTTTGAAATGGATTCTTAGCCTTTTTCAGACTGATAGATTTGAAATAATCTCAATTATGTTTTAACCAGTTTTCTCCCTTATTAACAAGAACTTCCATGTAAAAACTGCATTTTGTGGTCAGTTGTTTTGTCATTGACTATTATTCAAATCACTTTGAATAATAAGAAATGCCAACAGTTTATTATTGTTGCCTTTTGACTGCTTAGACTTTTATATTACAACAAGAAATCTTGTCCGGTAGACTGACGAGTCTCAATAAAACGTCCATTGTCGTGACAAAAAACTGGAATTGAAAGATAACGAGGACAGGTGAGCGCTTCTACATGACATAATTAGGAGCAAACCCACCTTGAAGACTTTCGCTCCAGGTACATCAGGCACGGGCTCCTCGCTGTAGGTCAAGCTGCTTTCCGTGAAGAACTGCTGAATGGCTTTCTCACATATCTCCACTCCAACCACTGAATGCCCCATGTCTGCTAGCCTGGCACACATGTAGAAAATCATCCTTGGATCACTTTATGTGTGTGAAATTGTGTTTACAGAGACATACCACTTCATATCTACAGCTTTCCCACATAGTGGAAAGAAGAATCGAACTCCAGTTCGTCCTGCCAGAACTTTGTCAATATATCTCTCCAGCATCCTGTAAAAAAAAAAACGTCATGTATTTCATAGAGTGTGATTTTTTTCACTAAATACACATTTTCGTCCTTAACACCCTGTTTTTCTTATGCATGCATTGCCTGGGAATGACGTGCAATGCATGCAGTGCATCACTGCCTTCTTCAAACATATACAGTACTTATGTATATGGGGCTGGTGAAAGCCAACTCGCTCTTCCTGCCAGCGTTGCTCCCAATCTTCCAGCTCCACTACCCGCTCTGCCTGGGCTTCCAGCACGCTGCTCATGTTTGGCTGCAGGGAAGTGACAAAGAGCACAGGAGATTACGTGATAACGCACTCATCGAACGCACCATTGGGTACACGGAAAGCTTGCAACACACACAAAAACAACACCAAATGGGAGCATTATGTTTGCAGACTCTTTTGCAAATTATTCACTCTTGTCCTCATTAGGGATGCTGGAGCCTATCCCAGCAGGCTTTGGGCGGGAGGCGGGGTACACCCTGGACTGGTCGCCAGCCAATCGCAGGGCACTTTCACAAATTAATAATCAAATAAAATCATTTCAGTAAATAAATTGTGCAGATAGTCTTCTAACTCAGCCCTGGGAAGGAGACAGTGTAAAATCGGCAGCTTTTCTGCAGTAATGGTGCACCTGAAGAACCGAAGAGCCGTTAAGGTCACAGAGACCCACAATAATGGATCCTAACAGAGGCAGAGAAGTGGAACATTTTCCGACATCTGAAATCAGTCAAGTCAGAACGACAATTTGGCTTTTCTCGTAATAAAAAACACAGAACCACATAATCGGCAAAGAGTTCATGGCCGATATTTAAAGGGAAATCCAGGCTTTCCTGTCAAAAAGAGCTTTCATAATGTCGTTATGTGTACCTTCTCAAACACCTACCTCAGCTTCCGTCTTGCCTTGCCGAAAGTGTGGGTGCAAATTGAGCAGATTTTTGACTGTCAGGCGACCCAATGTCAGTCTTGTGACGGGAGGCAAACGCCTGACGAGGGAAACTCCGGGGATCAAATTCACAAGGCGTATGGGCGGGGCCTGCTGCTACGTTCATGACCACGGGAAATATGAAAGATACCGTGCAAACAGTGCAGCCGATTGTTTCCACATTTTGTAATTTCAGAGCTCTATTTGTATTAAATTAATTTTGCTCCTGAAAAGCATATTTAATGTTGGTGAATATATTAGAAACAACAAACTATTATTACAAGTACTTATTTCCACCCTATGGTAGGTACAAATAAGAATTCATGTGCATCCTAATTCCACGGCTCCCTGATGTGTTTCTACAGCTTTACCGGCTAAATGAACGTCTACAATATTTAAAGGAGTATTAAAAATATTGTAATCAAGTAAAAGTACAGTAACTTTGCTTAACATTCACTCACACACGGGTCTAAAAATATACACAAGTGAAAATGAATAACAAACAAATGTACCCAGTAAAAGTCACTCGCTCCTTTTAAAGAGGGGGTTGTCTTGCTCATTATCCACTACTGTTTTGACTCGGGGAAAAAATTATATACCACAATACTTTCACATAAAATATGGTAAAAATACATATTTTGAAAGTGACTTATTTGGTCCATACATACATGCATTGGAATGGAAATATAATACGTATTGTGTAGCTGAAAAGTCCATCCATCCATTTTCTATACCGCTTCTCCTCATTAGGGTCGCGGGTATGCTGGAGCCTATCCCAGCAGACTTTGGGCGAGAGGCGGGGTACACCCTGGACTGGTCGCCAGTCAATCACAGGGCACATACAGACAAACAACCAGTCACACTCACATTCATACCGATGGACAATTTAGGGTCGCCAATTAACCTAACATGCATGTTTTTGGAATGTGGGAGGGAACCGGAGTACCCGGAGAAAACCCACACACGCACGGGAAGAACATGCAAACTCCACACAGAGATGCCCAACGGAGATTTGAACCCAGGTCTTCCAGATCTCCTGACTGTGTGGCCAATGTGCTAACCACTCAGCCACCGTGCGGCCACACACAAGAATATAGCATTTAAAAACATGAAAAACATGTAGTAGTAACCAGTGATGTGGTGGACAAATATGAAGGTAACTGGAAATAATTCAACGATGAGGTAAGTACCTCCTAAATATTGTGTTCCGTCACACAATCGTCTTCCCCCTGCAATCACTTTGGTCATCTTAATCTGTGCGGACTAAAAATAGGTTAATTTATTTTGAGCTACCTTCATTTACATGCATGAATTTTTCTGCTACAATTCTTTACATTAGTTAACATCCGGTAACAAGAGTGAGGGCCCAATTGTTGTGATTTGTGATTATAGCGTGTGTTCTATGAATACAATTTGGGCTTTAAACAATTGAAACCAAAAGTTTATATATGGTATGTAAAAAGCCACGTGAATATTTTCTTCTGAAATTAAATCAGTCTAAATGTTTCCTGTTTTAAGTTAGTTAAGATTGGAAAAATATTTCTGTTTGCTAAAAAATTCTGAAATTATGATTGTTGATGTTTTTTAATGACTTAAATTTCCCTAGTATTTGTTAGCATTGCTTTTAACCTGCATGACTTGGGTTTCAGAAGACTCCAATGAAGAACAACATGAGGAGTGACCGCACCTCGCCCGGACGTGGGTTACCGGGGCCTCACCCTGGAGCCAGGCCTGGGGAAGGGGCTCGCAGGCGAGCGCCTGGTGGCCAGGTCTTCACCTGTGAGACCTGGCCAGGCCTAGCCCGAAGAAGCCACACGGGAACTCCCCCACGCAGACACACCACCTGCAGAGGCAAGCATAAGGGTCCGGTGCCTTGTGATTTGGGCAGTGGTCGAGGGCGGGTGTCTGGGCGACCTAGTCTTCGGCGGCAAAATCTGGTTCTTGGGACATGGAATGTCACTTCTCTGGTGGGGAAGGAGCCTGAGCTTGTGGAAGAGGCGGAGAGATTCCGACTAGATATAGTCGGACTCACCTCAACCCACAGTTTGGGCTCTGGAACCAAATTCCTTGAGAGGTGGTGGACCTTGTTCTTCTCAGGAGTTGCTGCAGGGGAGAGGCAGCGAGCTGGTGTGGGCTTATTGTTAGCCCCCCGGCTTGGTGCCTCTGTGTTGGAGTCATCCCCAGTAAACGAGAGGGTTATTTCCCTACGCCTTAGGGCTGGGGAAAGGGTCCTGACTGTGGTTTGTGCGTATGCGCCGAACGGCAGTTCAGAGTACCCAGCCTTCTTGGAGTTTATCAGAGGGGTTCTACAGAGCACCCCAGCTGGTGACTCCATAGTTCTGCTGGGAGACTTCAACGCCCATGTGGGCAATGACAGTGTAACTTGGAGGGGTGTGGTTGGGAGGAACGGCCTCCCTGACCTGAACCCGTGCGGTGTGTTGTTGCTGGACTTCTGTGAAAATTACAGTTTGTCCATAACAAACACCATGTTCGAACATAAGGATGTCCATAAGTGCACTTGGCACCAGGACACCCTAGGTCGCAGGTCTATGATCGACTTTGTGGTCGTATCATCAGACCTGCGTCCGCATGTTCTGGACTCGTGGGTGAAGAGAGGGGCAGAGCTGTCAACTGACCACCACCTGGTAATGAGTTGGGTTAGATGCCGAACAGACCTGGCAGACCCAAACGCGTAGTGAGGGTGTGCTGGGAACGTCTGGCAGAGTCTCCCGTTCGTCGAGTCTTCAACTCTCTTCTCCGGCAGTGCTTTGCCTGCATCTCGAAGGAGGACCGGGATATTGAGTCCGAATGGGCTGTATTCCGTGCCTCTATTGCTGAGGCAGCCAGTTGTAGTTGCGGCCGCAAGGTGGTCGGTGCCAGTCGTGGTGGCAAGCACCGAACCCGATGGTGGACACCGGGGGTTAGGGCTGCTGTCAAACTGAAGAAGGAGTCCTATCAAGCATGGATGGCTTGCGGGACTCCCGAAGCAGCTGACAGGTACCGGCAGGCCAAGCGGAACGTGGCTTCAATCCCACTGACATGCCTTCCATAGAGGAAGCAGAGTCTGAGTATACGTACGTGGACAGTTCTATCACCGTGGCTGAGGTAATTGGGGTAGTTAAATCACTCCCCGGTGGCAAGGCTCCGGGGGTAGACGAGTTCCGCTCGGAATTCCTCAAGGCTCTGGATGTTGGAGGACTGTGTTGGTTGACACGCCTCTACAACATTGCATGGAAGTCAGGAACAGTACCTCTGGACTGGCAGACCGGGGTGGTGGTCCCCATTTTTAAAAAGGGTGACCGGAGGGTGTGTTCCAACTATAGGGGGATCACACTCCTCAGCCTTCCTGGGAAAGTCTACTCCAGGGTGCTGGAGAGAAGGGTACGACCGTTAGTCGAACCTCGGTTAGAGGAGCTGCAATGTGGTTTTCGTCCCGGTCGCGGAACACTGGACCAGCTCTACACCCTTGCAAGGGTACTCGAGGGTATGTGGGAGTTTGCCCAACCAGTCTACATGTGCTTTGTGGACCTGGAAAAGGCATTCGACCGTGTCCCTCGTGGTGTCCTGTGGGGGGTGCTCCGGGAGTACGGGATTGATGGTCCGCTTCTACGTGCCATTCGGTCCTTGTACAATCGAAGCAGGAGCCTGGTTCGCATTGCCAGCAGTAAGTCGAGCTTGTTTCCGGTGAACGTTGGCCTCCGCCAAGGCTGCCCTTTGTCACCGATTCTGTTCATAATCTTCATGGACAGAATTTCTAGGCGCAGTCAAGGTGTTGAGGGAGTCCAGCTTGGTGACCTTAGGATCTCGTCTCTGCTATTTGCAGACGATGTGGTCCTTATGGCCTCATCAGGCTGTGACCTTCAGCGTTTACTGGAGCGGTTTGCAGCTGAGTGTGAAGCTTCTGGGATGAGACTCAGCACCTCCAAATCCGAGGCCATGGTTCTCAGTCGGAAACGGGTGGACTGTACCCTCCGGGTTGGGAGTGAGGTCTTGCCTCAGGTGGAGGAGTTCAAGTATCTCGGGTTCTTGTTCACGAGTGAGGGAAGGTTGGAGCGTGAGATCGACAGACGGATCGGTGCAGCATCTGCAGTAATGCGGTCGCTGTACCGGACCGTCGTGGTGAAGAGAGAGCTGAGCCGGAAGGCAAAGCTCTCTGTTTACCGATCGATCTACGTTCCCACCCTCACCTATGGTCATGAGTTATGGGTCATGACCGAAAGAATGAGATCGCGGATACAAGCGGCGGAAATGAGTTTCCTTCGTAGGGTGGCTGGACTCACCCTAAGAGATAGGGTGAGGAGCTCGGCCATCCGGGAGGAGCTCAGAGTAGAGCCGCTGCTCCTTCACATCGAGAGGAGCCAGTTGAGGTGGCTCGGGCATCTAGTCCGGATGCCTCCCGGGCGCCTCCCTGGTGAGGTGTTTCGGGCATGCCCAGTCGGGAGAAGGCCCCGGGGAAGACCTAGGACACGCTGGAGGGACTATGTCTCACAGTTGGCCTGGGAACGCCTTGGTGTCCTCCCGATGGAGCTGGAAGAGGTCGCCGGGGACCGGGAAGTCTGGACTTCCCTACTGAAACTGCTGCCCCCTGCGACCCGAACCCGGATAAGCGGAGGAAAATGGATGGATGGACTTGGGTGAATTGTTCGGGACCGAGGTCAAGCATTGACTTTTTTGTCCTTAACCCATTTTGTGACTATTTTGGCAGAATGTTTAGTGCCATTTTTTTTTTTTTGGAAGAGCCATTTGCAACCAAGCTTCAACTTTCTTGTTGATCGCTTGAGATGTTGCTTCAATATTTCCACAATAAAAAAAATCCAGTTCCTCCTTCGGCAAAATAGCCCTATAATGTCATGCTGCCACCCCCATACATACAGATGGGATGCTGATGGCGATATTTTATACGGCACCCCCCTCCATCGATTTACATATGCTTACCAAAGAAATCAAATGGCATTGTTTTTACTATCCATCTTCTATGCCGCTTATCCTCACAAGGGCATGCTAACTTTGGACGAGAGGCAAGGTACAACCTGGACTAGATGCCAATCAATTGCAGAAGACATACTCTAGTATAGACAAAAAAATATACACACTCACATTCATACCTATGGACAATTTGGAGTCACCATATAATTATCTTCATCAGGGTCGCCGGGTTATGCTGGAGCCTATCCCTAATTTTGGCAAAAGGCGAGATACAGTACACCCTGGACTGATCGCCAGTCAATCGCAGGGCAGACAAACAAACATTCATACCGATGGACAATTTAGAGCGGGCAATGCATGTTTTTGGAATGGGGGAGGAAAGCGGAGTACTCGGAGAAAACCCACGCACGCACGGGGAGAACATGCAAACTCCACACAGACATGCCCAACGGAGATTCGAACCCTGATCTCCCGATTGTGAGGCCAACGAGCTGCCCACTCTGCCAAAAATGGGGCAAGAGGGTCTGCCCCAGTGGGGGAAGAAGAGAGGGGGAGGGGGGGTAGGAGAGGGAAAAGGGAAAGAGAAAAGGAGAAAAAATGATGAAAATATACGCCATATAAAAAAATTTTTCTACTGTGATAGTTTCTTAACAATGTTTACACTTACTTTACCACTTATTGCAAGGTGAATCATCACTTTAATTTTTGTGTCTCTTGTGGGATTCGTACCCGCGTTTTGGACATTCCTAAGGCCTAGCAGGTGCTAGTAAAAGCAAAACAATGCACTAACAGTGTATAACTGAATGTAGATAAGTCCATATTGTCCCCAATTTTTTAAATAAATACAGGTGTTTCAGAGACTAGTTTAGCATAGCACAAGTGAAATTAAATAAAAACGTGAAGGCTATTCTTGGTACAAATCAGAATCAGCTTTATTCGTCATGTGTTGCCACACTAGGAATTTGACTGCAGTCAATAAAACTCTGTTATAATAATAATAACAAATGTACAGAGTTGGGAACAGGAGAAAACTAGTATACATATTTACATGGCATTTATATTATAAAAATACAATTATTAAAACTTTCTTATAACTATTACAACATACAGAGATGAGAGGAACAAGTAATGGTGACAGCAACTATTGTAAACTATTCCTCCAGTCATCCAAGGTCAGTCCTGAGGCTGGACAGTACCATCGGCCTTTCACTTGGGTGTGTCCAGTCCTTTTACATTTGTCCTGGCCACACTGCTTGCAGGTGTAATGGTACTTTTCCTTTGGCGGTTCTCCCCTTGACGCTCGCTCTTCATCCACCTTGGGGGCTTTCTTCAGCCTCCAGGCACGTTGCCTTGGCTCGGTTGGAAGGCAGGCTGGAGGAGCTTGCACTGAAGAAGGACCTGGTTGCGATGGAGGAACTTGGGCAAATGGAGAGTGCAGGAATGAGGGAGTGTGCTGAAATGGAAGAAGATGCTGCCACTGAGGAGCATGCTGGAACGGAGGGGCTGGCCCAAATTGTGGAGGGAGAAGGGGATGTGGAAATGGCGTATAGTACATAGCTTGCTTGTCTGCTGCAAGGGTGCGCTGACGGGGACAAGCTTCGCCCTCATAATTTTCAGCTTCTTCAAATGTCATGGCTGCATGTGCATGTTGTGCACATGCATGTTGCAGATGTCTTAGTCATCTGCAAACATTAAATATAAAACAGGTTAAATTACTGTATTAATGAGCCATGTGTACATTCTGTAGCTGATGCTATGTAGACTCTAAACTTATATATAAACACACACACACTGTTAGTACTGTTTAGGTACTAGCACTGCAGATCAACTGTTGGTAAACAACCAGGCTCCATTAGGAACTTGTAGAAAACATAGATAAACGGATCTCGACAAAATGTCATTCCTCTGCCGAACAATGAAAGCTCGACACATTTACAGTAGTTCACGTCGCTTTTCGGCATTGTTTATACGGCAAATAAACAAATAATACGTGATCTTCCGATTCTGTAATATCAATAGCAAGGATACGTCCACAGTCAGAAGCTCCGTTAGAAAAGCGGCTACGTAACACAAACCTTGTAATATACAATAAATATCACACTGACAGGGCGGCAAATGAAATGTTAACAATGTTTTGTCACACGGTTAAACATTCGGCTTATGTCTGGTGTTGGCTTTAAGTATATTAATCAAGTTTTCAAGCTTACGTTGTCCCTGATTTTACGTTACTTGCGGTGAAAATATGGCTGCCACTAAACTTTTTATCAATGGCGAGGATACGTCCACAGTCAGAAGCTCCGTTAGAAAAGCGGCTACGTAAAACGAAAGTTGTAATATCACCAAAATATCATAGTGACAAAGCAGAAAATGTAATATTATGGATGTTTTGTCTCACCGTTAAACATTCGGCTTACGTCCTGTGTTACCTTTATGAGTATTAATAAAGGTTTCAAGCTTACCTTCTCCCCGATTTGTGTTTCCTTTTGTCACGTGACCTTTTAGTCCCTGTTAGGATCTTGTTCAGAGCTCGGTCGAAACCCTTTGAACTTGTTCGTATCTCCGTTCGGACTTGTTCGGTTGTTCTGTGATGTGTTAGGACCCCCAAAGCAGTCCATTTACTGGAAGGTACGGCCACCGTGCGGCCTATCCCGTCCTTTCATCCATAAAATAAACAAAACTAAGAAAAATATAAGCGGCGTGTTATAATAACGGAAGAAGGCATTGTAATAGCTCACATGAATAATCACATTTATCATTTCACATTTCCCCAAAATTCTAATTAAATTTCGAATCCTTCTGCCCCTGAACAAAATTGTTATGCGACACCTTGAGAAGTACAATGCTTGTTTTTTTTGAAAGTCTACTCACTACTGTTATTCTGGCTCCTAATTAGAGATCTGGTACTGAACTCTTTCCTTGTGCGGTCCATTGAGGCTGCCGTGGCAGCTGTCACTAGGCCTCAAAGATTAGCCTGGCTTGCCTGGCCTGCATCGGCGGCTTTACGGACGCAGGGGGGCACCAGACTGTTATGGATGTGATGGTAAGTCAGAAACTAATAACCGAATCAATATAGCGGTCTTTAATTTGTCACATGTCTATTTCTTTTTACAAGGACTCTCCGAAGTAGTTGAATGGTATTGTACACATATTACAAAACCTTTTTTAAGCGTTGTTATGCTTCCGATTTGTTCACTTTGCTGCGTTTGAACGTGTTTCCAACCCACGCGGACATCCCGCCGCGTGATCCCCTCCTCCGCACGTCATTGGGTGCCGGCGCTCCAGATGCGCCTCGCGCCCCAGATGCGTGCGCGTGTTCTTTACGGCGTCGCCCAGACGTCGCGGGGCCTCCGAGCCAATCACAGGCGCCCGGGGGCGGGCCTTGCACGGCCACTGTGTGGTGGATGTGGAAAATGGATCGTTTAAAGCGCATATCCATTCAAATCCCGGCGGAGGGAACCTGTGTTGTTTGTACGCTGAATTGTCTTGCCAAATGTCCGGACGTGGCGTGAAAAGGAAGATGAGCCACTAGACCAGCGTCGGCTAACTGGTAAGAGCGGCTGCCGTCGGAGGAAGTCGCGATTTCTCCTGTGTGTGTGTGTGTGTGTGCGTGTTGATATTTAGGTGCATTGCATTTGTCTTTTATAAGGTGTGTCTAACAAAGCCAACTGTGGTGGCTCCTCCATCACCTGCCAGAACAATGCATGGTTAGCACCGCCTTGTGATAATGCGCCAGTCTTGGGCAAGGTCTGCTTGCATCTCCACGGAAGCACAACGCACTGCTGTTTTTGTTCATGCGTGCGAGTGGCGGAGCGGCGGGGAGGAGACGCGCGCGGTCCAGGATGCTCCAAACGGGAGAGGTGCGTGCTGGACGCGAGGAACACGGGAGCGTGTAGCTGGTGCTGGCACTGGGCGAGCCGTTGCAACTCCACCATATTACTGTAGTGGAGCTGCTAAGTGGGCACAAAAAGACAAGAAGTTTTGGCTTTTGTAGGCATGCGGTGTGGAACTGGTTGTGCGCAGGTTAGGGCATCCACCTGATCACTTAATTGTGCTCCTGCATTAATATTATCCCTTTTTTTCATTCATTCATTCATTTTCTATGCCGCTTATCCTCATTAGGGTCGCGGGGATGCTGGAGCCTACCCCAGCTGGCTTTGGGCGGGAGGCGGGGTACACCCTGGACTGGTCGCCAGTCAATCGCAGGGCACATAAAGACAAACAACCATTCATACTGATGGACAATTTAGAGTCGCCAATTAACCAAACATGCATGTTTTTGTATAATAATATTATATATTATATTATATATCTAATGTGGGAGGAAACCGGAGTACCCGGAGAAAACCCACACACGCACGGGGAGAACATGCAAACTCCACACAGAGATGCCCAACGGAGATCCATATCCAATATCAGAGATCCAATATTATCCCCACAGATATTAATACTAGATTACATTTAACCTACAATACATAATGTACAGCTACATACATAGGCGAGAAGAACATTTACCAGAAGAAAGTTGGTACACTTTGCGGCAGAAATGGAAAAAGCAGCTGCAATTTTACGTGAATAAAGTAATTTAACTAGAAAAGAAGTCACAATTTTACTAGAATAAACTGGTAATATTATGAGGAAAAAATAATGTTACTTTAGCATGGAGTTGAAATATTAAAGAAAACAAAATACTGTATGTATGTGTACTGTATGTATAAGAATAAAAAAAATACAAAGATCATTTAAGACGAAATAAAAAAAGAACAATAGCAAAAATAGAAAAAAAAGAGCAAATACTAATAATATACTTTTTCTCCTATATCACAATGCTGAGATGCAGTTTTTTTCTTGAAACATACAGTATATAACTTATTGGCCAGTCCAGGGTGTACCCTGCCTCCCTGAAGTCAGATGGGATAGGCTCCGGCATACCCCGCAACCCTAACGAGGATAAAAATATGCCTTCATGAAGATAATACACAGTTCTGACTGACATTGCCAGAAAGGTATTTGCTGTATCCTAACACTGTTTTCTGTGTCCATCACAGAGAGTTATTTATTTTTACATTTAGAGCCCAGGTCACACATACCAAACTCCAGCGCCTGATAACACGCACTGGTGGTTATAAATATGTCCGTGATTTGTGCTGAGCTCCATGTAATTGTGCGCTGATAATAAAGATTATGTACACATTATTGTACATCTAATACTGTATCCCACTACAGTATATTGTAGCATTCAAATAGGGTGCCCAGCATGCCTTGCGGGCTGTTTGAAAATAGCAGTTCCAAATCAAATTGTTGTTGTTGTGTGTTTTTAGTCCAATTCCGACCGAACCGTTTTTAATCTCCTAAAGAAAGAGCAGGAAATATCACTGACTCTTACTCCGAATCCCAAAGCAGCAAAATAGAATGCCGTGATTATATTTGGCAATTAATTACAACTCCTTGCTGTTTTTGATGAAAGAAAGACGGCCCACAATAAAGTGTCGTCTTATCTCAGATGCAGTGGAAAGGCTCTCTGGGGGGGGGGAAGTGGATCCTGAAAGTCAGCTCTGTGCCGATTCCCTCTGATTGATGAAATGTGTCTTTGTAAATGACAGCTCCTCATCTTAATGGGATTTTACGTCCATATGATATTTTGTAACACACCTTCCCTAGTGAGAAGAAGGCCCTCGTATCTTGTCAAAGTGTACCCTAATTTAGACGACCGCCACTATCTAACCAAGCATCCCACATAAGGTTTAAGTGTCTCATATATGGTCTTGATACTTCTTGTGTGGAAAGTCATTTATAATAGGGCGGCAAGGTTCAGTAGGTAGAGTGGCTGCTCCAGTAATTGGCGGGTCGATGTTTGAATCCTGCTCTCTCGTGTCCTTGGGGAAGCCACTTTGGGCCCACTCATGGCTGCTTCACTGATCATGATTAGGGCCTTATGAAGTCTGTTTTAGTTTTTCCCCAAATTCCATTTTTTTCAAATTTCGTTTTTTCCTTTTTAATTACTGTAATTAAAGATTTCTACTTTTTAAGCTTATTTTACCCGCATATAGTGTATACTCTATAGTGTATACAGTAAATACAATTAAATGCAAAAATCCTCCAATTTATTGATGCAATACATCATTAGTCAATTTTGCCTCGTTAGAAAATGGGATGTCCTACAAAACCCTCAACAAGTGTAATGCTTGTGCTTGTGCTTAAGACGTACTCACAAATGCAATTCCAATTGTGTTATTAATGTAAGGTATTTTTTATGACACCATTATTTTGTTTACGCACTTAGACAGTATGTAGTAAAACGCTCTCTTATTTTGAAGGCCGGAAGTGTGTTGAGAATGTTTGCTGACAGTTAAGACGAGCTGGTAGCTTGTTTGCATTAACAAAGGATAAAAACACAACTCGGCGTAAACACAATCATACAGTTGCACACACACAACCCACTAGCATGCTCTGCTAAACTAAGCTAACCCCACAAGCTTCCATTCACGCTCCGTAAGAAAGGAGTTTTGGAGCTTTTTTGCCACATTTGCAAGCGTGTCAGGTTTGGAGTTTGGACATATTTAGTTGGAGAGGGGGCAGGCTACTGTTTGTGATAGGATTTACCAAAATTCAAAATACTTAGCCCACGAAGATTCTTTCTCCTCGCGATGACAGCATTATGTAGATTCTGTCAATTCCACAGTTCGGTTAACGCGGAACTCATAGGACCCTACATGACGCATGCAATGTCTGAAGGCTGCTCTTCAAGAGGACTGGTTCAATGAGAGATGGACAAACTACGGCCTATAAAGCGTTTGACATCTTTATTATTATTTTTGTACCTTTAACATCAAAGTTGTAGCCAGCAGTAGGATTTCAATGCTATTTGAAAATGAACGTCGGTCTCGAAATTATTCCTACAGCTTGTGAAGTGAGAGAGTGCACTTACCAATGAGTACGGGTCCTTACGGTAATGTAAGGGACTACTTCACATCAGGTCCCGGAAGATGAGTATTATCTCAAGACAATCAATTCCACAGAATAGATTAAAACCTTATGATCAATCTACCTTTCTATCTTGTCAATGACGTATTGATCCCGTGTTTATTCTTATCACAGGGTCTGATCACAATTCTTCACTAATTGCTCTAATGAGCCTTGTGAGCCATAGCGGCACAGACGAGACCAGTTGCACGTAGGATCAACTCTGCAGACAACGGTCTTTGCAAGGCTTTTCTGTTCGGTGTGCGCTCGCAGCTACGATCTGGTCCTCTGTGAACAGCGGCTTTGGCTCTCTTTCATCAGGGGCCACGCTAACAATTTCATTGAGGTGCAGCAGACCTCCTCAAGATTGTTCCTGGCCATCTTGAACATTCTGTTAATGAGCCCTTGTGGCGTCAGGAGTGCAGCGTATTGTTTGAGATTCAATTAATCGAGCCCAGCTTGTAATTAGGTTGAGCAGGGCTGGGAGACTGTCTGGTCGTGTTGCAGTGTGATGGTACAGTAACAGGAAGCAGAGGATTGACGCCTTCAGAAAGTGGAAATGGAAAACTCTTTGACAAGATTTTGTTGGAAATTTTGTCCAATCATCCACAAAAGCATTTTTGGTCAGAGGTCTCAGTTGTAGGGCGAGATGGCCTGCCTGCTCTTAATTGTCTGGAGGTCAGGCCTCTCAAGGTTTGCCACAGCAAATGGAAGCACACTCAGGCTGCAGCACCAAAGCGTAGAATTATCCATGGTATATCAGTCTTAGGGATAACTACGCTGTCCAAACAAAACCCTGATTAAAAATGTGGTATTCTGCTTTCCTTCTGTAATGTCTTAAAAGAACCTGCAATTGGCCTCTAGCTGCGTTTGTTATCATTCTTCAGTATAAATTGTCTGCTTGGATGGGTAGTGTGCATGGGCATCTCCGGTCTGAGATGGCAACCAATAGTTTTTACAGTTTTTCGAACATATATTAATTAAGAAATCATGCTGTTTTGTGGTTGAACACGGCCTATTATTATTAGAGGAGTCAAAAATATGTCATTGCAGGTTTATATCATCTCATAGCAGGCACAATAATAATAACATAATAATGTTAACAATGACATGAGCTACTATTGCGGCCATAACCCATGGCAAGCTAAAACTCAACTCTGAACCCTTGATGTCACTTCCTGTCCGCCACCCATTCTGCTTCCCTAGTTGCAGGAATTTGCATGACATTGTTACATATGTATAATTCAGCAGATCTTATATTCAAATCTACATTTCCCCATGGGGCCGCACGGTGGCTGAGTGGTTAGCACATTGGCCACACAGTCAGGAGATCTGGAAGACTTGGGTTCAAATCTCCGTTGGGTATCTCTGTGTGGAGTTTGCATGTTCTCCCCGTGCGTGTGTGGGTTTTCTCCGGGTTCTCCGGTTTCCTCCCACATTCCAAAAACATGCATGTTAGGTTAATTGGCGACTCTAAATTGTCCATAGGTATGAATGTGAGTGGGACTGGTTGTTTGTCTATATGTGCCCTGCGATTGGCTGGCGACCAGTCCAGGGTGTACCCCGCCTCTCGCCCAAAGCCAGCTGGGATAGGCTCCAGCATCCCCGTGACCCTAATGAGGATAAGCGGCATAGAAAATGGATGGATGGACTTCCCCATGGCTATTACTGACTGTTCATTCACACCATAAGACCTATATAATGTTTCACTTTCCAACATTTAGACTTATCCTTTCTGATTATACATACAGTGGAACCTCAACTTACGAAAACATTATTATACGAAAAATTCATAATATGAATTGGGCTTTGAAGATATTTCCGTCCCATTTATCCATCCGTCCATTTTCTGTACCGCTTATCCTCATTACGGTCGCGGGTATGCTGGAGCCTCATGTGTTAGCTTCATTGGGGACACCCATAGTTTTGTATGTACTGCACCGCCATACAAGATGCCCTCGCCTGGGGCGGTAATGGATGCCAATTGCCGTAAAACCGAAGAAGAAGCTGCCCGTGGCCAATCACGGCGTCCCTTTGCCCAGCGTATCGAAAAGCTCCAGTCCATTGTTAAAAAATACAATAAAATAAATCATAGTGTTAAGTTTAGTATGTATTGTAGTGTATTCATTTAAATGAAGTTACAGTACATAAACTTATGTGTGATTTCTGCCGTCTGTCAAAACTCCGTTCGCCTCCTCCTCCTCCTCCGCCATGAAGCTCAGCTTCACACGAAAGGTAAAGTGTCCTTTTTCATAACAACAATTATTATTCTTTTTCATTGCTTTTATTATTTTCTCATTGTTTTTTTTTGTTTTTTTACAAAATACAAAAATTCCGAGACACGGAAGCCCCTCCGGCACAAATGAATTTCTTATCTCGAGGTTCCACTACTATGTTGGGTAATAAGGTAGGAGTGTTATTTCATGTCGTAAGGGCTGTAATATGTTTAAAAAAAACATATATATGTGATTGTATAAAGGTTTTCTATGCCACAACTATGAAAATATTACATTTGTAAAGAAGGAGCAGTTTGTCTACGTCTACTTCACATAAATTTACTTTTCACTATTGGGTCTGCAAATTAAGGGTAATGAAGCAGGGATTACTGTACATTGGAAACTCGAACAAAGGTTATGGCCAAAAACGCCTTTGTTTTTGTACACAGCCTCTAATTGTACAGTCAAACAGTGCGCCTCACAAACGATATCATTTTGCAGAGTCGAGTGCCCAAACAAAGCATCCACCCATGGGTGACTCTGTCTCAGTGAAGAATAGATGGTGGTTCTTTTAGAGTTGGGACACTACAGACAGACTCCAGCCAGGGAATCCTTTAATTATCTTTATTTTGTGTGTGTGTGTGTGTGGTTTCTTTGATCATACAGGATGATGAGCAACTACATTTCTGCGTAAGACTTGTAATCTCACTTGCAAATTACTGTATGCAGTGTTTACTTAGAAGACATATTTGGGCATCTCAGCTATGGGGCGTCTCAGTCCAGTTACTCTGGTTCTCTGTCACACTGTCACATGTCTGGGGCCTTTAATCGCAGCATTGAATCTTAGCTACGCGTATTGCTGAACTAATACGTTGGCAGCTGTCAGCCAGTAAAAACACAATGCCAGATGTATGCTCGAATACAGTATGGTTGCCAAAAAGTCACCGAAATGTCTGTTGGTATTTCACAATGGCACTAGTCATGCTATTTTTAGGCATATCATATTTTGGAATATTTCAATGCTTCAAATTTTTTTTTATTGTACTAATTTGTACTTTTACTTATGCGTTGTTTTACTACGTTGTGCAGCACTTTGGAAACTGTGTTTGTAAAATGTGCTATGCAAAAAAAAAAAAAAACGTGGATTGGAATGGATATCCACACATGATGGTCGGCTTCCATCGCTCAGACAATCTAAGGCAAACGTGTACAAAAAAGATGTCCATGGGAAAAAGCTTTTTATTAGTATAAAATTCGGTATTTGCTTTTTGTCCCGCCATTTCGGCCTTTTTAAAATTTTTCCAAATATTCCAACTTTCTTCATTAACAATTTTTTTTATTTTGGTAATTGACTTTATTCCCAAAATATTTAAACTTTTTCCCCAACCTAACTTTTCTAAAATGGTGCTCGTTTCTCATAATATTACGACTTATTAAAAAAATAACATTTTTTGAATGACTTTATTTTTCAAAACATCACAAGTTTATTGTCATAAGATTTTTACTTTTTTTGTTAGAATACAACTTTTTTAATATTTTTACTTTATTGTCATTAAAAATTACATCTCTTTTTCCAATTCTGCAGTTTGTGTTTCTCCAGGTTTCTCTCAATTTTCTTATTGTAAAATTTGTTTTGGTAATTATGATGTTATTCCCATAATATTTTGACTTTATTCTAGTAACATTATTTTTTTTTTCCGCAACCAAATTGTCTGAAAATGACAACTTTATCCATTGTTTTGTTTCTCATAAAATCACAACTTTAATAAAGTAGTCTTCTTTATTTTCTAGTTCAACTTTATGCTACTTTAGATGCCGTTATTTTCTTCATACGATGTCAAAATGACATTTTAACTTTATTCTTGTGAAATTACTGATGAATTTACAATTTTTGCTGGTAATATTCATATTAATACAGACCCATAAAAACAGCTGCAGGCTGCAAATGGCACTCTGGACACCCTTAAGGTGTCTTAAGGGTTTAGGTTTTTTCAGGTTTTTGGAACATTTTATGCACAGAAGTTGACAAAACGATCCCTGTAGGCACGGACCAGAATGAATGAGTCGTTAGTTACGGAACAGGTACTGTGTGACTGTCTCCACAGCGAGTGACTAGCATTTGTTTCCAATTTGCCCGGGCTGATAGTCGAACCCACATCCATTATACTCTATGTACCATCATCACGTACTTGTCTTTCATTCTATTTCATTTTAAATAATTATAACCTTTTATGGCCACAAAACAATAACCCGGGACTGTACAATTCCACTTTGCAGTTATAGGGAAGGCCTGAAGGTAAAGGTAAAGAAAGATTGGATCCAACCTGTAACACGTCAAATACTCATCATGGTTTTAGTCTCCATCCATGTCACATGAATGCAAGGCGCAATCCATTACAATGTCCTTCAGGAATGCTTAAATATATCAAATATGCATACTGTTAAGGACATGTTGGAATTAGAGTGACAAATGGTGCAACTCCTATCATACGCTCACCTCACCTTGAACCCTCTCCTTCTGCCTTCGCGCCTCACAATTTATTGAGCCTTGTGGCTTTTCCTCCAGTGCTTGTCACCTCCATAATGGTTCATGATTGATCCATGACCCAGGGACCTCTGCCATGTGCGCGAGGCCATCCATAAGTGGATAGTCCTCTTGCTAATTCACAGCTCCAAGCAAGCACCGAGTGTCAGGCATTTTCTCCTTGTCACTACTGCATTTGTTTTTTTTTAGATGCCATCTCAAATGGACACTGTTCTTGTAAACAGCAAACCGAGTCAGGTTATTGTCTAATTGTATTAGTAGGTGGCAGAAGGACGAGAAAATGAAATGATGAAGGAAAAACCAACTGAATTAGAGACAAGTGCTACATCATGGCTTCCCAGGTGTCCATTTTTGCTGGCTGGTGGTAAAAAATATAATTGAAAGGAGCTAACCTCGCTTTTCTTTACCTGTTTGCGGCAACAAATAAGGAATGACAGCAGCTGACAAAAATATCAGAAATTGACATAGATGAGTTTGTAAAGATCAGAAATTCTTGTTTTACAAGTAAATGCATATGTGCAGTGGTTCCCCGATCCGCATTATAATAACTGGGGATGAATACCATCCATCCATCTTCTATGCCGCTTACCCTCATTAGGGTCACGGGTATGCTGGAGCCTATCCCAGCTGACTTTGGGCGGGAAGCGGAGTACACCCTGGACTGGTCGCCAGTCAATCAAACATTCACACTCACATTTATACTTTACTTTAATGGACAATTTAGAGCGGCCAATGAAGCTAACATGCATGTTTTTGGAATGTGGGAGGAAAGCGGAGTACCCGGAGAAAACCCACACACGCACGGGGAGAACATGCAAACTCCACACAGAGATGCCCAACGGAGATT
>QODF01000166.1:1281276-1296288 GCA_024372805.1 Oostethus manadensis | reverse complement strand
CCACCGTAGTAATAATGGTACTCATCCCACCGTGCGGCGGGATGAGTACCATTATTCCTAAATCAAGAAACATTGTCTCGACACAGCAACATCATCTGGACCAGTTCAAAATCAATATTTATCTAACAACGTGACAAAAACTGGTCGAAAAGATGTACACAGAACGATGAACAACACCACGTGTGTCTCCTTTGTGTCGAAACAAAGCCTTTGTCATCTCCTGAAATCCTTTTGAATGAAAACGCCTTAATGTCGTATTATACCTGGCAAGATCGTTTACAACGTGTCTCCCCAAATACGCGTATGGATTAAGCTCTGATGTCTAGAGAAGCGTATGTATGGTAATTCCCAAAAGCTGCTTCATTCATATTACCTGATCTTATCCACGTCACCCTGCCTGGAGTACGGAGGAATGTGAATGAGAGGTAGAAAACGCAGGCAGGTGAGGTCTGAAAGCTGCCTTTGTGTGGTTACTGGCGGGAGGAACACTACCCTCTACTGTGAGCCCCCCCCCCACCCCTCAGATACGCACACACAAATGTACTGTACATGTATAGTAAAGAGGGCTGGCTCGAAGAAAAACGGTTAAAATGTAACAGAAAGATCCTTCTCTTAATCTATCCGGGTAGAAGGAGGTTTTGTTTTGCAAATGTAAGCTGTTTAACATCTTCTCCCGTTGCCGTTGCTACTAAATGTGCACAAAAACTCACCAAATATTGCAGATGCGAGTACATAATAAATAGGCTCCAGCATACCCTAATGAGGAAAAGCGGATGGATGGATGGAGTCCGTAATGACGGGTTCCACAAGTCAGACATTGAAAATGAATGGCTATTGCTTGAAAGTTCCATATTTAGGGCCTTTAGGGTCTTTTGATGACTTGATCAGGTGACAATTCTCAACTATCCATCCATCGTCTATCGCTTATCTGCAGTAG
Source organism: Oostethus manadensis (assembly GCA_024372805.1). Taxonomy (NCBI): domain Eukaryota; kingdom Metazoa; phylum Chordata; class Actinopteri; order Syngnathiformes; family Syngnathidae; genus Oostethus; species Oostethus manadensis. The sequence goes on along the minus strand of QODF01000166.1, from coordinate 1,295,351 downwards.
GGCCACAGGGGCGGCAGCCTGAGCGGGGAAGCCCAGATTGAGGCGTTCCCAGGCCAGTTGAGAGACTTAGTCTCTCCAACGTGTTCCGGGTCTTCCCCGAGGCTTTCTACCCGTTGAATGTGCCCGGAGCACATCCGTCCGGGAGACATGCTGACCTGTTGCCCAGCCACCTCATCTGGCTCCTGATGAATAATATTTATTAATAGTAATTAATTTAAATTAATTATTAATATTAATTAATTATAATCTGAACTATACAGACTGAACTCAAAAGCGAAACCAGGAAATGCAACAAAATAAGGAACGGTGAAGCATACAAGCATATTGAAGAGTCAAATTGCAAGTTGAGTACAATAAATTTGTACATGTTGGCAGGTCCGCACTAAGATTGAACGTACGCCCTGCCCCTCACCCCCGGGCACTATTTGAGAAGCACAGGATTAGGATGAATGCATGTCTACAATTATAATATAGTCAGAATCAGAAATTTTTTTATTGCCATTGTAAGTGAACAAATTCACAAACTAGGAAAATCAGACTTTTGAACTTTTTGAAAAAGGACACCCGGGATGGAGATTTCCCGAAAACATGTTCGAAAGTAAAACTTCACTCTTTCACTCACGCTGTTTGTTTCTCTTCTTCGTTGCTGTTCTTGCGTCTTTCCCGGAAACGGGTTTCCTCAGACTACTAATTGTAGTCTTGTAGTGCATCACCACCATTTGATCTGACATTCACTTAACAGCTCGGGGAATGCATTTTTATGTGGAGAGTGAACTTGAAATGGAAACAACAAAGGCAAAGTCGAAATGTCCTTCTCGTGTCAGTTGAAGCAGATATGAGATTACACAGTGCAGTCATACGTAACGAGTCGCACAATATTCTCTAGTTCTCTCCCAAATGTCCCTGCATGATCACCGGTCCACGCTTTTCTTCGGTGAGCTTCATGAAATTTGCCCGAGTAGGCTGAGGAGTGGAAACTTGCTGTGTACTGATCTGTATTCCTGTTTGTTTGCTTCTCTCCAGGAGGGGCCTGCCGACAGCAGTTGCGCCCGGCACCATGAGGCAGCGAGCTTGGCCCGAGCGAGCGAAGAAATCCGCCCTCATTCCTCTCGAACAGGCTGCGCCGCGGATGAAATGCGCAGAGCATCGGCAGAAGCAGCGCATGCCACTGCTGCGACTGGTGAATCCTGGCATCTGAGAGAGGACAGCGAATGGGGAGAACCATCCGTAGACCGATTGAGGGGAGTCAGTAACTCAGACTTTGTCGTCCTAAATGGCAAAGGGGACTGGGCCACACTTGGAGGAGGCGGTGGTGTGCTTGTTAACACGTTGCCCTCCATTAGAAGCTCCTTGTTAGGAGTCACTCACCCGGCCGGTGCCCCTGTGAGGCGTCAGAGCTGAGGGGCAAAGGAGAGAGGAAAAACGAGGACAAGCGAGCGACCGACCAGAGAAAGTAAAAGATTGAGACAGGCCCCCATGCAGGCGCGCAAGAAATATGTTCTGCTGGGCTTGTGTACGTTCTGCTGGCTGGTTCTCTTTTACTGCGGTAGAGGAGTCCAGCTACCTGCACGTCTCCTCCGGCTGTTGACGGGCCAGCACGGCGAGGTAGTGCGACCCTGGCCCAACTGGACCGACCGGGCCTTCTTGCCTTTCTATGCCCACCTGGATGAGCTCCAGGCAGACCCCGGGACGTCAGAGTCGGCCCGGCTGCGTCAACAAGCATGGTCTGTTATTTATAAGGACAGCCACTGCCGTATGGAGACCTGCTTTGACTTTACTCGGTGCCGGCGCAGAGGAAGGGAGGGGTTCAGGGTGTATGTATATCCGTCTGAGAAAAATGACCATGTGTCCGAAAGCTACAAGAAGATCTTGACTTCTATAGCTGAGTCGCGGTACCACACATCCGATCCACGCGAAGCATGTTTGTTTGTGCTCGGGATAGACACCCTGGACCGGGACCAGCTGTCAGGACAGTTTGTCCCCAACGTGGATGACCGTATACGGGGTTACCCGCTGTGGAACGATGGGCGTAATCATCTGATCTTCAATCTTTACTCCGGCACATGGCCCAACTACACAGAGGACCTTGGTTTCAACATAGGCCAGGCCATCTTAGCCAAAGCTAGCCTCAATACAGAACATTTCAGGCCAGGCTTTGACATCTCCATCCCACTTTTCTCAAAGGAGCATCCGCAGAAGGGTGGCGATCGAGGCTGGCTGGTGAGGAACTCTACGCCGCCACGAAGGAAGTACCTGCTGATGTTCAAAGGGAAGCGTTACCTGACAGGCATCGGCTCGGATACCCGGAATGCACTCCATCACATCCACAACGGGAAGGACATTGTGTCGTTGACGACATGCCGTCACGGGAAGGACTGGGAGAAACACAAAGATGCTCGCTGTGACCATGACAACCTGGAATATGAGAGGTGAGACAAGTTTATGTGGCAAAAACGCCTAGCTGTGGTTTTACTCGTTTGTATCACAGTTTTATTGCGTATTGATTTTTTGAAATGCTATTTTGGCAATAACGGCCACATCGGTCGAATGCTTAGCTTATTAATAATGATAATGATCAAATAAGCCACTAGTAGTGTGGTGGTGCACTCTGACCACTTGTGCAGCCAATGTAGGTTCAATTCCCAGTCACTGACTGGTTGAGTCTGTCTCTACTGCATGTGACCTGTGATTGACTGGTATCTGGGACTCAACTGGTAAACACTTTCATCTCCTTGCGACCTTGAGCAGGATAAGCAGCATAGAAAATGGATGGACAGAAAACAAAACAATTGATTTTTAAATTTACAATTTTTTTTTAAATTTTAAAACACATTAAAATACTATATTTTCTGGACTGTTAAGTGACATTTTTTCATAGTTTAGCTGATTCGGCAGCTTATAGTCAAGTGTGACTTCCATCCATCCAATTTGTAAATTTCAATATTATTTAAAAAATAATATTACATTTTATGTTTTTTTTATTTTTATATTAAGGTTCGAACATCACTCCCCCACTCTTTCAGTTTTTCAGAAATTAATTAATAAATGATTTGTAGTAAAAAAATGTCAATTTAACTCAATTCGCTGTGGAGTCAGCCATGGATGCAGAGTGAAAAACATTCTTCTCCATTCCATGTGGAAGTGCTACCTTTGTGGCTTCTTACTTTGTCCTTCTTACCCACTCAGTTCCAAATCCTTTCTTAAGGTTAGAAAAACAAATTGGAGGCTAACTAGCTAGCTCGGTAGCTTGATAATGCATAAAGCGGTGGCCGTCTCGTGTGTCCCTGCATTTATCCCTTAGCCTGCGCATTAGAGCTGCACAGTGTGGCGTAAACAAAGATTGTCATAGCAAGGATGGATGATCGATCCTTTGATATACTACAGCGCAACGGTGAACTTTCATAATGTTATTTATTATTGCTTATCATGTCTACTATATAAAGTAATTCGAGTATAAAGGTGACTATAGGGATGTTATTTTATCTACACAAGGCTTTAATAGTGTTTAGAAAAGATTTTAGAATAAACAAGTTTTCTATGCCCTAACTATGAAAATATGCCAGTTATTACCATTCAATCCAACTTTGCGGAAATTCACTTACTGTGGTTGAGTCTGGAAGCAATTAATAAATGAGGGATGACTATATTGCTTATGTTAATTTAGCCTATCCAGCCTCCCAGGTATGTTTTTCATTCTATTGCATATTTGAATACTACCTTAACATTAATAATTGATTCAATAATTTTACAGTAATTTCGGGTCAAAATGTGTATTTTGCATGGTTACATTTTGATAAAGTTTCCCACAAGCACTGATAGATAAGATAATGGTCTTTCATATCTTTTTTTCCCCAGTCTTATGTTGGCATCCTTCTGTTCAAACGGGCTGGAGCGTAACTTTTTTTGTCCACTCACAATGGCTATGATTTACATCTGGAAAATAATTTATTACCAAATTGACGGAGACGGATAAACAATGCCAATAAAGCAGTATTCAAAGAAAATACAAACATACATACGACCAACTACAAAGCCTACTTTTCGCGGGAATCACGATTTACAGTGACAGGTTGTCACTGTTACACCGTATGGGGATTGGAACACCAATATAAACTAGACCTGTGCAATTTCGGGGGAAATTGTGTGTGAATGCTATAAATGGATGAAAAATGGTGCAGAATACTATATGTGTGAATGCTCCAGCATTCACACAATTATATATTCAAGATTAAATACTCTTAATGCACAAAATAATCATCTAATGCACTTATTTGTCCATATGATACACACATTTCTGCTCCGTTCTCCTCATGAGGCGTCAGACGCACTCGTAATTGAGAGTGTCAGGGGCTAATTGTTTTTCATATTTATTCACACACTCCCTGTTCAAATTGGCGTACCCCTGGGGGTATGCATACCCCACTTTGGGAACCTAGGATCAGGCAAGATTACTGCATCTTGGCAAAGTGGGGGAACAGTAGATGCCTGATATTGGCGGGGGTTCAGTTCCAGATTTACTAGCGAATGGCGAAAAAACACGAGTAATCGAGACACCCATAAAAATCTCTATTTTTGAGACATGACTGATGGTTGATTTAAGTTTTGAGTTTTGCTTTCACACACATTTTAAATGTGTAGGTACTCACCACTGTTGAAAGATGATGATGGATGAACAGATGGTTTTATTAAGCAGTGCCAGCGTTAAAGTTATGTGTAAGCTTCCCTTTCACTTTGTCTCCAGCAACTTCTTCTTCTGTTCCTTTCGGCTTATCCCTTCAGGGGTCGCCACAGCGAATCAATTGCCTCCATCTAATGCCTGGCAATTCAAAACTCAGCATCCTTCTACCAAAATATTCACTATCTCTCCTCTGGACATGTCTGAACCATCTCAGTCTGGCCTCTCTGACTTTATCTCCAAAACCTCTAACATGTGCTGTCCCTCTGATGTGCTCATTCCTGATCCTGTCCATCCTGGTCACACCCAAAGAGAACCTCAGCATCTTCATCTCTGCTACCTCCAGCTCCGCCCCCTGTCTTTTCCTCAGCGGCACTGTCTCTAAACCAAACAACATCTCTGGTCTCACCACAGTTTTGTACACCTTTCCTTTCCTTTTAGCTGAAACTTTGCCTCAAGCAACTACGGTACGTTTAAGGACGACCGAATAAAGTGTGACATCGCAACGCTTCAATGAAACATTAAGATCTAAACATGTAAAAAAAAAAAAAAGTGGGCTGGTACATATATGCTTTCACCTATATTATTACATGTTTATAGATTATTACCGACTTATGTAGAGCGAGGGGAAAGAAAGGACCGCAAATGCTGAGTCACAAATGGTGGATGTTTGAAATGTCCAACATGCTGTTGCCGCGTGCACGGAATCATACTTAAACCAAGATAGCCATTACAAATGCGATGATAGGCGATCGTGACATTGATGGAGATCGGCCGCATTTCAAAAATGTACAACATTTACAAGAACATTTAAAAGGTCTGCCGGGTGGTATATCATATTTAAGATACGCTGCTGGGAACTCAAAGTGTTTTTCAGCTGCTGTCTTCAATAAACACCCGGAGTAAGCCGTTTGGAACCGTACAATACGACTTACTGTGCAAATACAATTTACCCCACAACGGCAGTTAGTCGCTGTCTCCGATCCAAGTACACTCCCCCTGTAGGCTTGTTTACACTGGGGCCGGCCGGGCACCTAACTGATGGAACTGCTCGACACCTTATGAATGAGCTCATTTATTCCACGCTGTCCGTTATTGAGACACGGCAGCGGTGTTTCTGCTGGCGCCGTCCCAGATGGCGTAGGGTGTGAGTATGGGGGGCGATGTGGGGGGCCAGCGGTCGTTTTTAGGGAACTACAGAGAAGTACAGCTATTGCACTCCTAAAGGGACAACAAGTATGTCTCCAATTAATTCTACCCCCATTTGTTGTGAATGCGCTTTGAAAACCCCTTTTTTGAAAACATTTTTTTCTTGCGTGCGTCTGCTATTGCTATCCTCGCCATGAGCTCCTGTGCATGTGAGTCTAATGAGGCTCTTAGAAGGTGGCACCAGGTTAATGAGCACGTGCATCTGCTACGCCGGCAGATTAGCCTGGAGGGACCGGGCAAGAACATCGAAGGGGGTTCGAAGGGACACACGGGGAACGGGGGCGAGTAGCGCTTATTGAATAATCAATAGACATACCGTTTCCGCTCTAGTAAGAAAGATAAGATAAACACAGACAGTAATCCCTTGTTTATCTCAGTTAATTGGCTGCAGACCTGGCCGTGATAAGTGACTTTCTATGAAGTAGGAGTCCTTACTTATGAATCAAACATGCTTGTAGCCAGGGCATAGAAAACCTGGTCACAACCTTCTAAATATGGTTTTTAACATTATTAGAGCCCTCTAAACATGATATAACAACCCTATAGTCACGTTTACCCTCATATTACCCAATACAGTAGACAATTAAGATCTAAATCATACTAGTACTTTTTTTTTTTGCTGTAAAATGCATTTTGGTGGCATAGACAGGAAGTGACTTGCGGGTTCCAAGTTGATTTTTGGCTTGGCGTGGGTTACAGCTGCAATAGTAGCCCATGATTGTGCCCGTTGTGCAATAAATCCTGTTGTTTCATGTGTGTCTCAACTTGAATGCATCTCCTGAATACCTTATATTTGTATTTTAGTTCATTTAGCCGTTTTTATGTTTGAAAATGCTTAATTTAGGCAAAAAAAACATAAAATATGTTTAAATTTGCATATTTTAGGCGATTAATAGACTGTACTCAACAATCAAAAATCTTGATTTATTAACATATATTTGAAAAACTGCGATAAAGTGAAACTGCAAAAACATAAGTGCAAAGAGGTGAGGGACAACACTATACCAAAATCTTTTTGATCAAGGTACTATCCTTTCACAGATATGTTTTCAAGGTTATAATCTGATTTTTTCCACAGTTTTATTGGTTTTGGATTTGGATTGGAAATAATACTAATAATAACAACAACAACAACCTTTGTGCCCTTTTGCAATGCAAAATAAATACAATTGCCACCATTTTAGCCAAAGCCGAGGAGGGAGAAAGACAGCTTGGAATGGGATTTGTTATGTGTGTGCATGTGTGTGTGCACGTGTGTGTGCATGCATAGATTATGGATGAGAAGAGAGGACGCAGAGAGAAGCATAAAGGAGACCAACTAGACGTAGAGAACAGTGGTGCCCCAGGCAACAAGAAGAGCAAGACAGAACGGGAACAAGTCATGTGATAAAGGCATCACCAGAAACGGGGGGGAAATAGCCGAGGGTTACCTGGAGCAACTTTGAGACAATGTGAGAACGCGGCAGGAAAGAGGGTGACAAAGATGGAGAACCCTGGTTTAAAAAAAAAAAGTTAAGTACAAGAGAAGCTGTGCTGCAGCCTAATGGCCTAAATGTTGTCACTTTGGAGTGAAGACAAGTGTGTGTTGTACAGTGAATGCAAATCAGCTGGAGTGTGTTAAAAAACAGAGGAAGGGGGTGGGCGTGCCAGCAGGAGTAACGACTGCCATCTTTAGGAGATGCAGGAGGACGGAGTGCGGAGTTCAATGTGGGCCAAGAAGTGTTTGGTGTCTAGGAGCAAGATTCAAAGGAAACGGATGAGCGTGAAACCAGCAGCACCGAACCACCAGGACTTTGCCTCCTGCAACATCAGAAACCCCCATTTGAAAGCCGCTGTTTTATAGTGTTACAGTTATAGTTTTACTTGCATAAAACAATTGAAACGCATATAAATACATATTCAAAGATGTGACAGAAAACAGGAGGTGGTGGTTGTGTCCCTTTTATTTGTCATTTATATGCATTTACAATTGCTTTATGCATGGAAAGCTATCGTTGTATCGTTATGAAAACGTGCTGTGTTAAAATGTTCAGGAGTCAACCACTGATGACATCATATACGGTCGACACAATTTCAAAAAGGATGCTCAAGGAAGGACATGTTGTGATAATAAAAAATACGTTAAGGACTTACACGGTGTATTAACAAGACAGGATGCGCGCAAACCAAGGCAAAAAGGGTGCCGTAAATTGAAAACCACATGAAAACCGAATCCGTTATTTCCCTATAATATAATGAAATCAAAAATGCCCTGCGATTGACTGGCGACCGGTCCAGGGTTTACCCCGCCTCTCGGCCAAAGACTGCTGGGATAGGCTCCAGCATCCCCGCGACCCTAATGAGGATAAGCGGTATAGAAAATGACTGACTGATAATGAAATCATGTACATCCAAAAAATTCATAGACACTCAAAAATACAGTATTAACACAGCGTTATAAAAAATTATTATATAATAATATAATAATAATATAATAATAATTAAGTACAGAAAAACATGAGAAATACTTATAAGTGACAAATTCAATTAGATAAATAAACATTAACATTGGGCCGCACGGTGGCTGAATGGGTAGCATGTTGGTTTGAATCTCCGTTGGGCATCTCTGTGTGGAGTTTGCATGTTCTCCCCGTGCGTGTGTGGGTTTTCTCCGGGTACTCCGCTTTCCTCCCACATTCCAAAAACATGCATGTTAGCTTCATTGGCCGCTCTAAATTGTTCATTGGTATGAATGTGAGTGTGAATGTTTGTTTGTCTATATGTGCCCTGCGATTGACTGGCGACCAGTCCATGGTGTACCCCGCCTCTCGCCCAAAGTCTGCTGGGATAGGCTCCAGCATCCCCGCGACCCTAATGAGGATAAGCGGTATAGAAAATGGACGGCTGGACGTTTAACATTGCTTATTGCTTAACTTATAATGAATGAATGAAGACGCTTGTTAGTAAAGACCAGCAAGACACCACCTTTGTGTTTTGCTATGAATTATTTCGGTATGTTTCTCTCGTTTTTATCAAAGAGCTGGTGCATGCAATTTTCTTTGGCTACATGGTGAGTTATTTTGCAGCCATGTTTGATTTAAAATAGCACACGCGATGGAGCTGAGGGAGAACAGGAATGTTTTATAATAAAGACACATTATGAACACAGTTTCACGCGTGCAGTGTTTTCATGACACGACAGGGATTCTTTGTTTGGGCATTTGATTCCGCAGAATAACAGGCAGGCTCAATGTTTTTCCATAAGGTAACCAAGACAATGTACAAAACCAAGACATATTTTTGGCAACAATTTTCATACCACTGGTACTATACATAGGGGACCATATAACTCAGTGGTGGCAGCTGGTCATTTAAGGAAAGGAAGTTCATTTTTTCCAGCCTACGTCATTAATGTGTTTATTGATTTATATGTAAATTACACCTTCTGTTCCTTTTCAATTATCGTTGAGACTATCGCACCAACTAGGCATCTTTTCCGCTGCTCGTCGGGGAAAGAAACCACCGAGTGACAGAAGAGAGTCGCCAAACACAACGCGAGTTGTATTTAACAAACACCGAGTTGCTGGGGATTGGTAAAGTCTCCGGATCACTTTAGAGCATCGGAATAAAAAACTTCGAAAATGTTCCAGGTGGAGGTTTGTACTTCAAGATTGCTGTTTTGCTCATTTCACTGTCAATCAAAAGGGGATTCCGCCTCAGACAGATCATCCAATCATCATGCAGAAGCCGAGCGCCAGGGCCAGCCCAGTACCCCATAAAGCCCCAGAGATGCCGAGCCTCCGATGAGCCGGACAAAACTCAGCATTTATCCAACGGCCGTCCAGTTTTGCGTAGTTTTGTGTGAAATGTCTTCTACTTACGTGACTGTAAGTAGAAGGAAGAGTCTTGTAAGAAGTGCATATGAAATGCAGTGTTTTCCTGCTTCCAGATATAAATGTGTGTGTCATGACCTGTAAGTGGTAAATGTGAATGTGCGCAAGTTGAGAGTTTTTGGCAACCTAAATGAGAAATGCGGCAGCCCACTATAATTAGGGTGAGTGAAATTGTACCTCAGAAGACGATGTGGTCTTTTTATGTGTGCAAGTGTGTGTGTGCAATAAGTTTCTACAGCCCAACTTTCAAATACTGGGAAATGAGAGTAAGCCTTGTGTGTCCTTGTGGCCCCTGAACACACTGCTCTCTGTTGTAACCCAGTCCACTCACACTTTTGGCACACAAATGTTACTCTTCTCTTGCAATGTCGTCAGATGTATATGTTGAGGCACAAAGCGCTTCACAATGTGGCAAAATGTTGGTTCTTGTTTGTTTAGTTATGGTTTTTGTTAGGGAATAATGTATTTCAACTGAGGACCGGATGTTCTCAATTCTCTATGGTCCATTTTGGCTGCTTTTAGTTGTGTTTTTTTTTTACTTATACCAACATTTTCAGCTCTTCTCAACAAAAAAAAATGCCTGAAAAAAAAAGAAAAATAACGGACTTTTTATTCTTTTGCATGTTTGTCACACTGGAATGTTTCTGCTCATAAAAAAGAGTTAACTATTAGTCAAAGATAACATAATTGAACACAAAATGCAGTTTTTAAATTAAGGTTTACGTTAAGGGAGGGAAAAAAACTCCACATCTACATGGCCCTGTGTGAAAAGGTGATTGCCCCCTTGTTAAAAAATAACTTAACTGTGGTTTATCACACCTGAGTTCAACTTCTGTAGCCACCCCCAGGCCTGATTACCACAGTGAGAGCCATTATCTACAAATAGCAAAAACATGGTACAGTGGTGAACCTTCCCAGGAGTGGCTGGCCGCCCAAAATTACCCCAAGAGCGCAGAGACAACTCATCCGAGGGGTCACAAAAGATCCCAAGGCAACATCTAAAGAACTGCAGGCCTCACTTACCTCAATTAAGGTCAGTGTTCACGACTCCACCATAAGAAAGAGACTGGGCAAAAACGGCCTGCATGGCAGAGTTCCAAGACGCAAACCACTATTAAGCAAAAAGAACATTAAGGCTCGTCTTAATTTTGCTAAAAAACATCTCGACGACTGCCAAGACATTTGGGAAAAGATCTTGTGAACTGATGTTCAACAAAAGTTGAACAGTAAAATATGGTGGTGGTAGTGTGATGGTCTGGGCTTGTTTTGCTGCTTCAGGACCTGGAAGGCTTGCTGGGATAGATGGAAGCATGAATTCTACTGTCTAGCAAAAAATCCTGAAGGAGAAGGTCCGGCCATCTGTTGGTCTACTCAAGCTAAAGCCATCTTGGGTGCTGCAGCAGGACAATGACCCAAAACACACCAGCAAATCCACCTCTGAATGGCTGAAGAAAAACCAAATGAAGACGTCGGAGTGGCCTAGTCAAAGTCCTGACCTGAATCCCATGGAGATGCTGTGGCATGACCTTAAGAAGGCGCTTCATGCTAGAAAAGCCTCAAATAAAGCTGAATGACAACAATTGTGCAAAGATGAGGGGGCCAAAATTCTTCCAGAGCGTGTAAAAGACTTGTTGCAAGTTATGGCAAACGTTTGATTGCAGTTATTGCTGCTAAGGGTGCCCAAGCAGTTATTAGGTGCAGGGGCAATTACTTTTTCACACAGGGCTATGTGGCTTTGGATTTTTTTTCTCCCTAAATAATAAAAACATTCATTTCAAAACTGCATTTTGTGTTTACTTTTGTTATCTTTGACTAATATTCAAATGTGTTTGATGATCAGAAACATTTTTGTGTGACAAACATGCAAAATAATCAAATGTTAGGAAGGGGGCAAATAGTTTTTCACACCACTGTATATATTTTCACATTTTTGTACACTTATCAGGGTTAAAAAAAACAATTTTAAAGGGTTCAATTATTATATTTATCGTATTTTCTGGACCATTCGTCTCTCCAGGCTGAATAGGTGTTTTGTTAATGTCACACAATAGCAGAAAGACCACCTTGTTGTTCAGAAGTCAGGTTGATACACAGCCGGCAGTTCTATCGGACAACTCTTAGAATTCAGATTATGACAAGAACCAATCATCTAATTAAAGAAACTAGTCGCCATCATTAGTAAGAAATGAAGGTCAGTCCAGAACATTGCAAAAACTGTCTATGTGTTCCCAAGTGAATGAGACGTTGTCCAAAATTTGGGCCTGTAAATTATATATTGAAATTAAAGTCACACTTGACTTTAAAGCCTCGTTTACACTTGCACACACTTTGTCCCTGCAGTGGTGCACCATTTTGCGTCCCAATGAACACATTGGGCGTTAACTGGTGTGAAGTATGTGTAAACTACGCGGGGTGAACTAGTCATGAACGCACGGCAAACTATGTGAAAACAATGCGTATCAAAGTGGCCCTCTGCATGTCTTATTCATATGTTAACTTTCCCACGCCCCTTTTAACTTTTCCGCCAATTTAGGGGGGATTCTCAATTTGTGTAGCATCTCGGATCGATCTTCTGATTTTCTGGTATTAATGAATCATAATGGCCAAAGTGATGTCTTTCTCAGCAATTCCCTGTCGCACATGGTCCGTGTATTTTTTTTTCTAGTTCATTGCCTCTTTCCTGCTCTTTGCCAATTCTTTACCTGCAGCAGCGAGAAAATCCAACCTAACTTTCTTTATTGCATCAGTTTCTTCTGTGGAGTTCAACATCTTGTAGGTCCCTTGCAAATACAGGAATGAATTAAGCTATGGGAGATGCCTGCTGTTGCGTCACACGGGATGCGGCGGAAACAAATAATACCCCAATTGCTTCACGGATGAGGGAAGTGGTGGTGGCGGGAACAATGTAAATATATGAACAACAAATACAAGTTATATTATTATAACCCCAAATATAAATACAAATATATATTGTGTATATACTGTATTTATATATATATATATATATATATATATATGCATCTTATATATATATAAGAACAATGCATAATTACGTACATACATACGCAATAGTGGTGCTATTGTAGTAAAAGTATTCATTTCGTAATAGCAGGACTATGTGTGTGAATACACAGAAAATGCAAAGCCAAAGATGAAAAACGGGAAGTCCTGAGTCTGTGTCCCAGCAGTCCTGCTTTTAAATTGAGATCTTGTTCCAACCACTGCCAGAAAGAAAACAGTGAGAGATGTTTAATCTGACATCCAGAAGACATGCTTTTGGGGTCACAAAAACAAAAATTGACAGAAGCAAAATAGTAAATCAACATGCAAGAGGGTTCCGTGTTGACTGAGGTTTATGCTCTCTTTGCCCGACTGCGGCTCTCCAAACTGCAAAAACAACATCTTGGAATAACATGGAATGTTGCAGTCACCCTTAGAAACTGCCCATTGATTTGTATTTATTTATTTATTTATTTATTTATTTATTTATTTTACAACAGTTGTTTGCAGTTGACCTCCCTTCTATTCTTGCTTTAATGGAAACATCCTAAATGTCATGTTTCCACCCTAGCCTGTCTTTGCTTACACAACAACACGGGACCACCAAAAGGTAAATACAGCATCTACTGTAAGTATCCAGGAGACATTTTGACATTGGCTGCAGTTTGAAGGTTTCATCTGATTTTTGAAAAAAGACACGAACAATAGGGAAATATTTGCCGTGCTAGACAAAGTAGAACGTGGGAGTGTATGACTTCAAACCCCTCGTAACTTCCCTCCCCGACCTCCCATGCGGCGTGCGCGCTCGCAGCACTCGACTGCAGGTCTCCTATCATCTCTCGGAGTCCCGCCATGAATAATGTAACGGCAGCTCCTGCGTCCCCATGAAGGCAGACTTTGTGGTCTGAAAGACTTCGCACACGGTTGTCTCACACGCAAATGTGTTGGCGAGGTGGCCCTAAAAACTGACACAGAGTCCTGTCGTGTCTTATCGATGCCTTCCTGCTCGGGCGCTGTGTTTCCAGACTGCTGCCGCTCAGGAAAAAAAACTAAGAGTGAACTCCGGTGGCGGTGTTACACTAGTTTTCCACCTGCACGCACGACGGTGTGCAGTTTTTGCTCGTCTTTAGTGAAGTTTGGCCCTCAGAAACACATAGCGCCTCAGCTTTCCATTGTGTATCTTCTATTTTTGTAGCAATGTTCCTTCACTCTCTCATCTTCCTCCCTGCTCTCTGTGTGCTCACGGCCGTGGTGTATGTGTAACTTTCTCCCTTCTGCTCAGTGTCAACATTTTGGCCAATCACGTGCAGCTTTCTGAT
>QODF01000166.1:1252134-1270361 GCA_024372805.1 Oostethus manadensis | reverse complement strand
GCATCCTTCCCCGCCATCTAATCCAACTCATCACCAGGTGGTGGTCAGTTGACAGCTCAGCCCCTCTCTTCACCTGCGTGTCTAGAACATGCGGACGCAGGTCTGATGATACGACCACAAAGTTGATAATAGACCTGCGACCTAGGGTGTCCTGGTGCCAAGTGCACTTATGGACATCCATATGTTCGAACTTGGTGTTTGTTACGGACAAACTGTGGTTCGCACAGAAGTCCAGCAACAACACACCACACGGGTTCAGGTCAGGGAGGCCGTTCCTCCCAACCACGCCCATCCAAGTCACACTGTCGTTGCCCACATGGGCGCTGAAGTCTCCCAGTAGATTTATGGAATCACAAGCTGGGGTGCTCTCCAGAACCCCTCTAATAGACTCCAAGAAGGCTGGGTACTCTGAACTGCCGTTTGGCGCATACGCACAAACTACAGTCAGGACCCTTTTCCCAGGACTAAGGCGTAGTGAAATAACCTTCTCGTTTGCTGGGGATGACTCCAGCACAGAGGGACCAAGCCGGGGGGATATTAATAAGCCCACACCAGCTTGCCGCCTCTCCCCTGCAGCAACTCCAGAGAAGAACAAGGTCCAGCCCCTCTCAAGGAATTTGGTTCCAGGGCCCAAGCTGTGGGTTCAGGTGAGTCCGACTATATCTAGTCGGAATGTCTCCGCCTCTTCCACAAGCTCGGGCTCCTTCCCCACCAGAGAAGTGACATTCCATGTCCAAAGAACCAGATTTGGCCGCCGAAGACCAGGTCGCCCGGACACCCACCCTCGACCACTGCCCAAAACGCAATGCACCGCACCCTTTTGCTTGCCCCTGCAGGTGGTGTGTCTGCGGGGGGGGGGGAGTTCCCGTGTGGCTTCTTTGGGCTAGGCCCAGCCAGGCCCCACGGGTGAAGGCCTGGCCGCCAGGCGCTCACGTTCAACCCCCTCCCCCAGACATGGCTCCACGATGTATCCCACATCCGGGCGAGGTGCGGTCACTCCTCTTGATATTCTTCATAATTTCACAATAAGAGTTTACAATACAAAACAACAAATATTTTAACTTTTTCCCATAATGCATTTCTTCCCAGGAGAGCATTTCATCGGTTCATTGACCCATGAGCTCATCTCCAGAGAGAGCTCATGAGCTCCCTTTGAATGAATTATTGCAGCGCCCCAGCAGTCAGAAATTAGCATGGTCAGAAATTAGCTGCACCACTGTGTAAGCCGCAAGTTTCAAAGTTTAAGAAAAAAGTAGTGGCTCCAGTTTTAAATACAAATTTATGATTTTTTAATTTTTTTGTGGCAAATTATGGTCAAACATTTCAACAGTAATCAAAATGTAACCATTAAGAAATCAAAGATTTTATGATATATATAACATAAAATAATATAATATTAATATATATAATACAATGTAATATTTAAATATAATATATAATAAAAATATATATTTTTAAATAAAAAACAATTAAAACTGTTACAAAATTTTTAAATATTAGAAAAGTAAACAATTAGAATTTTTATAATGTTAAAAGTTAAGCTGTCAAATGTAAGCATTTTTAAATATAAAATTTTTTTAGAAATAAAATTTTAAACCCCCAAATTTTCATAACAAATGGTAAAAATCCAAACCTTGCAAATTGGACTCCTGTCGGTATTCAAAAAAACAGGTTATGTACAGTATGATGTACAGTATGTACAGTAATTTACTATGAGATGTGTACATTTTGGGGAAGAAGCTTAGATGATAAGGCCCTGCAGTTTTGTGAAATGTGAAATATCGTGGGGAAAAAAAGCTACTACATGGGAAATTGTTCAAGTGAAAGAAAGTGTGATTGGATTACTTTTCCCGCATTTGCATAGTCATCTAAGGGCATGTCATTTAAAAACCCATGTACTCAAAAGACAATCTAAATCTATTAAAGCTACAGTAGCAACGACTTGTCTATATTGTATATTCAGCGCATTAGGCTGCATCCTTTTAGCATATCCTCCTTTACTTTGTGCATACAAGCACTTAGACACACTGTCACACTCCATCATGGCTCTCTAATGGGGTGGAGGCTAATATGAGGCACTCCCGTAGACAGCGGCAGGGTCAATCTATATTCTGTCTTTGCAAGTCGACCTCCCCCACTGGAGCCTGATCAACTCTAGGGAATTGGTGGAACCAATAAATGTCTTGTGATGTATTGAAAAAGCCTCCCCAGAATGCAATCCATACGCCAAGGGGCTCGGGATGCACTTGCTGAGTGTCTCTGGGGTCTTTTTTTTTGTTTAAGCCTTTTGTACGTCTGATTCTGGGCAATGGTTTATTGAACTTTTGCATGCATTAGCAGATCCATGCAGTTAATTGTTTGTTTGTCGGATAGCGGGAACCTTTAGGTGAAAGATATCCAAAAGGACAGCCGAGTGAATTCACTAATGAGTCTGTATTTTTCCAACATAGTTGCAATTTGTTTACTACATAAC
This sequence comes from Oostethus manadensis, assembly GCA_024372805.1. Classification (NCBI taxonomy): domain Eukaryota; kingdom Metazoa; phylum Chordata; class Actinopteri; order Syngnathiformes; family Syngnathidae; genus Oostethus; species Oostethus manadensis. Next base: position 1,267,888 of record QODF01000166.1, on the reverse strand, counting down.
TCCAGCAGATGGGCCAGGGGGAGTAGCAATCTCATTGTCTCATAAAACGTTAGCTTCTATAAGTGTTCTGAGTGCCGCATTACTTCCAAGGTTAACGTAATGATGATTAAACTCGCGGTGGTTTATTGATCCCGGTAGGAAAATTCTGGTAACTAAGAAGTCACCGCAGCGCTAGTGGAGTAAGTTGTGGGATCCAATATCTCAGTGGTAAGAGTGATCAGTACGCCACTCTTGAATAATTCCCAGTTCATGCATAAATTAACAGAAGCACTTAGGAAAAAATGTACTTCAAGTGCGAAATCTTGTCGGCTTATTATTGTTGTATATCTTTGATCTTTTCAAAATCACACTCAAGCACAATACCCTCACTTTGGAAAAAGTCTTTAGAATTTACAAGCATGTGCAGAAGCTGCCATGGGAAGCCAAGTTTCATTTACATCATTCATTCATTTATTCATTTTCTATGCCGCTTATCCTCATTAGGGTCACGGGGATGCTGGAGCCTATCCCAGCAGACTTTGGGCGAGAGGCGGGGTACACCCTGGACTGGTCGCCAGTCAATCGCAGGGCACATATAGACAAACAAACATTCACACTCACATTCATACCTATGGACAATTTAGAGTCGCCAATTAACCTAACATGCATGTTTTTGGAATGTGGGTGGAAATCGGAGTACCCGGAGAAAACCCACACACGCACGGGGAGAACATGCAAACTCCACACAGAGATGCCCAACGGAGATTTGAACCCAGGTCTTCCAGATTTCCTGACTGTGTGGCCAATGTGCTAACCACTCAGCCACCGTGCGGCCCCATTTACATCATCATTTCACCAATTTTTTTTAGTTGATTAATCTGAAGCCTGTTGTTTGGATTAATCGACCAATCGGCTAAGCCCAAGATAAGGGGTGTCCAGAGTGCCCACAGCTGTAATATGACAATTCAGTTTAGCAATCTTATCAGGTCATGTTGTGTTTTTTGGATTTATATTAGATATTAAAAAGGAAGTTCAGATTTTTTGACAGGAAGCTTTATGACATCCCCATAATTAAGGCTCAACCACACGAAGACATCCGAGGCCTAAACGCATAAATACGTTATCAAAATGGTGTATCGTCTACAAAAAGCCGCCGTGTAAAGGGTAACCGGGTCCCAGGGTGGAAAGATTTGAAGACGCCGTTGGCAATAAAATCAGACTGAACCACTGTGGCCATTTTATCTCAAACAACTTTTTTGTCATCCTGTGAGGTTGCACCCGTGTCTACATCCGAATTCTGATGCGGTTTTGCTTGGTGATTATTCGCCGGAATCCCGCCTTCCTTTGTTGCGATCATGTTTGATCAGAGATCTCTGGGATGCCAATTGGGAGAGGCAAAAAGGAGGAAGCATGCTTCAGGCAGACACAAATTATTAGCTGGCCCTGCTTCCACCGCCTCCCTCTTGCTTGCGGTAATGCACCATTGATCTATGCTGGGAAAAGATATTGCTAATTCACTAAAGCCTTCTCTGAATTGTCCCCGCCCTGAGCTGATGGCTTTATTCTTCCCATCGCTCCTTTTGCTTGCTGACTTGCCTTTAACCGGCATTCCTACCAGACTTGTCTTCTTGTCAAGTATCCGAGGGCGAGAGAAGGGGTACACCCTGGACTGGTCGCCAGCCAATCGCAGGGCACGTATAGACAAACAAACATTCACACTCTAATGGACAATTTAGAGCGGCCAATGAAGCTAACATGCATGTTTTTGGAATGTGGGAGGAAATCGGAGTACCCGGAGAAAACCCACACACGCACGGGGAGAACATGCAAACTCCACACAGAGATCCCAAACGGAGATTCGAACCCTGAACCTGCTGACTGTGAGGCCAATGTGCTACACACTCGACCACCGTGCGGCCAACATAGCTCTTTATTATAAATATTATAGCTGCAACCACGGTTGTGATTAATGCAGAAATGAGTGAAGCAATAATGTAGCAGCCATATAGAAGACAATTATGTTCCAAAAAGAGGAGAAAGGGCAAAAAAACCCTGCTGTTGTTGAAATCCCAACCATTTGTTTGGCTTTTAGATAAAATGGGTTTATATTTGACAATGTTTAACTAAAATGTACTGTAAGATGTGCTGTAATTGTGATTGACGCCATACTTAAACAGCTCATGTAAACATAGGATTTCTAATGGTATATATTTTTTAAATAAAATCAAAACTAATTTTTCCAAAATTACCATGCCTTTACATAAAATTTGATGTGGTTAGAGTGGTGTGAAAATGTGTTTGCCCCCCTGCTTATTATTTTTTGCATGTCTGTCACACTTAAATGTTTGACATCATCAAACAAATTTAAATATTAGTCAATGACAACACAACTGAACACCAAAAACTGGACTAATAACTGGATTGTCAGCCCTTATCAGCATCAACTGCAATCAAGTGTTTGCATTGAGTCTGCTTTGGAGGAATTTTGGCAGAATTGTTGTAATTCAGTCACATTGTTTTCCTGTATTATGCGCCTTTTTAAAGTCATGCCAAAGCATCTTAATAGGATTCAGGTCTGGACTTTGACCAGGCCAGTCCAAAGCCATTCAGATGTGGACTTGCTGATGTGGTTTGGATCATTGCCCTGCTGCAGAACCCAATTTCATCTTGAGGTCACAAACAGTTGGCCGGACATTGGTACACCGGTAGACAGCAGAATTCATGGTTCCATCTATCAAAGCAGCTCTTCCAAGTTCTCAAGCAGCAAAAGAGCCCCACACCATCATACTACCACCACTATATTTTACTGATGGTATGATATTCTATTTCTGAAATGCCGCCTAACTTTTACGCCAAATGTAATGGGACACACACCTTCCAAAAAGTTTAACTTTTGTCACGTCAGAGTATTACCCAAAGGTCTTGGGGATCATCAAGATGTGTGTTATTTGGCTCATGCTTCTTTATTTCATCCTGCTGTACATAAAAATGACAACGCACAAGACTTTTGACACTCTCATAATGAGCAAGGTGTCAATCATCGTTGATGTTCCTTATCTTGCCTCTCCAGATGTGCACGAGACATGAGAAACTTGACTCAGACAGCGTTTTCTTCTACTTTTGCCCACAGCCTCTTTCTTTTCAATGGACTCTCCCCCAGAAGAAGCACAGATTCTCTTCGCCTTTTCCCACCAAAGCATGCCAGTCAACTGGTCGGAGTTAATTAACCACTAATCTCTCAGCTGTCACTTTGTGAGGCGGGAGTTGGACCGACTTCAATCTCTCGCTCTTGTCATCACTTTTTCTCCTGAAGCGCTTTAGGGTCTCTTTAGACAAGCAGTGCGCGAGCTGGCATGGCTCAAACCAGACCCCCCCAGTGCACAGTCGTGACATCAAATACCTGGACTTATCCGGCTTTGACAGCCTGCAGACGTCAGCCACCCACAGGAAATTGAAAGCCTGACTCGATCGAGTGACGAAGCACTGTAATTTCACTGCGAACACTCGAGAAGTCCATGTCAGCTCTGGGAGGAGGGGAGGGGTTTGAGGACAGCTGGGAAGGAACGCAACAGATTCCCCTGGGGTTAGTCGTTATAACCCTAACCCTAACCCCTAACCCTAACCTTAGGTTTAAACGTGGAAGGAAGCCTATTGGTGTTGTGATTTGCGCCCCTTGGCTTTTGAATGGAGTCACATTTTTGTCGGACTTCATCAGGTTGCATTCAGGTTGTGTGTACGTAAACATCCGCTTCATGCTACGTTTGACCGTTTAACATAAACACACACGGACGCTAAGATCAAATCACTGGACCAAGCTGTGCTGCGCCATCACCCCCGTGGTGGGACGGCGCAAAAACACAATACAGCAAATAGAACTTGGAAAGGATTGTTTTTATTCATCTGCACCAGGAATTTTTGACATGTTTCTCTAAAGACCCTTTAGTTCGTTCTGTCACAAGACACAGAAACTCTCTCACTTGGGCCGATTCAGTGGTGTTGTTGGGATTTTTGTACATCACTTCCAAGTCTTCTAGACTTTTTATTTGCCTAAATTAAATGCAACATGTTGCATATGCCCACTAGGGAGAGATTTTCAGGCTTTTTAGTGCAATATGTGTGCTCTGCACTTTCCTGTGCCTGGATTGTTTTGTAATTACTGGATTTCGTTACCCCGAAGGTCCCAGTGCTCCTCATTTAATTTATTCTTTTGTTTTCTCCTCACCGCTCGCTAACTGCTGACCTTCATTACAAGGTAAGACATTCTTCCTTGCTGGTAAATGTTTGATTGTATTGTAATACATGGAGAGGACAGAGTGGCTTATTCTGAAGGACTCTCTTGTTCATGAGTTGGTTTTCAATCAGAGGCGGTTTTAGGCGCGGGCAAACCGGGCAGCTGCCCAGGGCGGCATTTATTCGTGTCACATGGGGGGGCGGCACGAGTACTGAAAAAAAAAGAAAAAAGATCTGTGGTTTTCTATTATATATCACGTCACTGTGGGGGGAGTTGGCAAATTGGCGCCCCCTGCAGCTCGCTGGCGCCCCTACTGGCTGGCGAGGTGCTGTGCACAGACCATGACACCATGGCTTTCTTCCAAATAATGCTCATCTCATTCATAATATTATTCATAAATTCCAGCACATTTTTCCGTATGGTGCGAAATGGCTAATAAAAATATGTGATTAAAAAAACCAATTTAGTCTTCTGGTCGTGCATGGCCAGAGTTTTGGGGGATCATGGGATATCTAGCTATATTTATAGTCGAGTGCCAAATAAATTCAGAGATGGACAGGAAAAGTTCAAAGCCAATCAGGTGCCCAGTTTAGGAAAAAGGAAATAATGAGAAGAGAAAGGAGCAAAGAATTAAAGGTACACAACTGTATTCTCTGTGTATGATGATGATATCCACGTCATGACCGAAGGGCTATTTTTGGTGGTAATGGCTCTTCTGTTTGTTAGCCTTCTTGCCATGATGCTTGCCATGCTTATAAAACAAGAATTCGGTCTTAACAAACACGAGACTTACTTTTATCGTAAGATTGTAGTTTGCAACAAAACTGTTACAAGTTCAGTTATTATTTCCATCACTTATATTAACACTCTGCCCTATAATTAGCCAATAGGACTTTCATATCTGTAGTTTCAAAGACAAACATTTGCCATTTGACGAAGCATAGGTCATAACCAAGGAACTAATTGTTCCTCCATTATTGATGATTTTGCATCAGGGAAGGCCAGAAAGGTCAGGTTTTAGTTTTAGTTTGTGCTTTCTGTTCTTAGTGCAACAGCATCATTATTATATTTTCTTTATTATGTTTTCAAATTTGTCTGATTAAGGATTGATAGTTGGATATTATTCTTAATGTTGTACATCATTGTTGTTCGTTGCTCTTGTTACACTTTTTAAATATATGTGATTGCATATATTTGCAACTTTATGTGTATAGTGTATATTTATATAAGTACTGATAATTTATGCTCTATTGGGGGCCCATGCAAGTGGTCTCTCCCGGGGAGTAATCCATTGTAGGACCGCCACTGTTTTTAAGTACCACCCTTTCTCCAGACAGTTTAAAAAATATATTTTATCTATCTAAACATTTTTCCCCTTTATCAAGATAAAAGTGTCTAAATTCCTGACATTCATAGCAATTTTGCGCAAGATGCATTGATCGATGTCAGCACACAGAGCATTAGGTGAATGACAAAATTCTTCTTCAGTAATGCCTTGTTTATCCCGGCCTTGCTAAGTGAATGTCTGCAAAGTAGCATTCCTTATGTATAAATTAAATATTTTTTTAGTTTATAGAGCATAGAAAGCAGGTTCACGGCAGGTTTTAACATTTTTTGAGTCCTGTAGAGATGAAATAACACCTCTACAGTCACCCTTACACTCGTATTTCTCAATACAGTACACATAATAGACATTACAATACAACGCAACACAATAGTTTTAGCTTTGTGTGGGATACTGCCACAACAATAGCTCATGTTAGGGATCATCGTGTTTGTATATAAAAGCCCGTTGTTCAGGCGATGAAGTCTGGTGCTTGTGTGTGTCGCCCAACATTACAGCAACATTACTGGCACCTACTGACCAGTGTAGAGTACGCAACATTATTGCCATTTCTTTTAATGCAGCTTTTGAATACAGAACCTTATATTTGTGTTTTAGCCATTTTTGTTATCGGAAATGCTTTATTAGGGAAACAATATGTAACATTTGCTTAAATATGTATATTTTTGACTTATTAATACGCCACATTCAACCACAAAACAGCATGATTTATAATGGTATATATATTTGAAAAACGGTGAAAAAGTGGAAAGGGACTTTAATGTGATTATGGGGATGGTATTCAACTTAAGTTGCACGTAATCTGTAGGCGCAAGTTATTTTGACAACTATTAGAGTGAACTTGACGTATTCCTCAATGCCATTGGGATAAGCATTTTTTCCCAATACTTTTAGCAATAATTCATGAAAGCTTGTTTTATAACCCAGACCAAACCATACAGCCATATTTGCTTTTGCAGCCCTGACATTTTGTGCTGGAGGTAACCACCTACGAAATGCCGCAGGCTGACATTATGCATCGTCGGAGAGCCAATTACGTTTGCAATAATACTTTTTCTTATTGTAGTTTAGATGTTTTGCAGCAATCAACAGGGTTTGTGCATTTGAATCGCCAAATGCGTTCCTCTGTGGATTTTTATACTTACTGCTATTTCATGCACAGTATGTGTGTTTGACTTGTGTGTGTGTGTGTGTGTGTGTGTGTGCATGGGGGCGTAATTGAGTGCATGTTAATACACAAAAACACATGCCTACCCTGAACCCCCTAAAGATGATCTATACTGTTGATGATTGTGCTGCAGCACGAAGACACTCAGCTTCACGTCTAATTAACTTTACGCTTCATTATGTGTTTTTGTGTGTGTGTGTGTGGGCTGAGTGTTCTGTCGAGGGTACATTATTTAAATGCATATGAACTATTTAAATGAAGTCCAACATCATGCTGGTATTGAGGCGGGATGCAAGGGATCCAAGAAGAGGAGTGAGACACTTATGAACACCTCTAGCTCTGGGCCAGGGGCCTTTGTTCAACTCCAAGAGACATGTAGGTTCATAGAAAATACTGCTCATCACATATCCACACTAGGATTTCTTTGTCCAACTCGGCCTTAGTCGTCGTTCCACCGACAGAGATCATTTATCAGCATTTCTTGAGTACACCATAGTTGCTGTGAGATGCAAGTGAAACTTATGCCGTAATCCTTCGCCACTTTACGCTTTGAATTATGTGTCTTCAATTTTCAAAAATGTTAGTTAATAGTTTATGCTGTTTTGTGGTCGAGTGTGGCCAATTAGTCCAAAATATGCAAATTGAAGTAAACTGTGTGCATTTTTTGTGAAAATTAAGCATTTTTCAAGCGTAAAACTGGCTAAATGAACTAAAATACAAATGAACGGCATTCGGAAGACGATTTTAAAGACATTGTGAGGCTATCTAGTATTCTACACGGGTTATTAGGTCGGCAGGCTTTTATCGCAGGTTTGAATTACCTCACGATAGGCACAATAATCCCTAACACAAACTGCTGTTGGGGCTGTACCCATGGCGAGCTAAACTCAATTCTGAATCCCTGAGGTCACTTCCTGTACCCCAGGGATTCTCAGTTAATTTCTGTTATGCCCTCTTTCTTCTTCTTTTCCTTTGGGCTTATCCCTTCAGGTGTCACCACAGCCAATCAATTGCCTCCATCTAACTCTGTCTTCTGTATCCTCTTCTCTTGCGCCAACTACCTTCATGTCCTCTTTCTCTACATCCATAAACCTCCTCTTTGTTCTTCCTCTAGGCCTCCTGCCTGGCAATTCAAAACTCAGCATACTTCTACCAACATATTCACTATCTCTCCTCTAGACATGTCCCAACCATCTCAATCTGGCCTCTCTGGCTTTATCTCCAAAACCTCTAACATGTGCTGTCCCTCTGATGTGCTCATTCCTGATCCTGTCCATCCTGGTCACACCCAAAGAGAACCTCAGCATCTTCTTCTCTGCTACCTCCAGCTCTGCCTCCTGTCTTTTCCTTAGTGGCACTGCCCTCTCTGGGGTACAGAAATGTTTTCGTGTGTGTTGAAATACTATTGACAAACTGATATCTATTTATTTGTCTGTGTTGTACAAACGGTCCTTCAATCGCAACAAAATGGAGAGCGCTCTGAAGCATACAAGTGTGTTTAAGCGTCCAATTGAATGTTGAGTATGATGAATTTCGACATGTTGGCAGGTTGACTAACTTTTGGAAGTACTCCCTGCTTCTCACGCCCCTTCCTGACAGCCCCAGGGGGGCCCGCCTCACTATTTGAGAAGCACTGCTGTACCCGGACATTTGCAATCTGAAAATATGGCCAATCCACTGGAGAAATAAGGCATAACAAATCAAATCGGCTGTAAATTCAGGACCATCCACCGCTGCTTTTTTCCACATGCTTTGAATCGTGCCGTCACTCATCTGCGCTAGCGAGCGTCACTGGGAGTGTAGGATTGCCAAATGTCTTTTTGTGTAAATACAGTATTCCGTGTTACATGTTGCTTATGGACTTTTAGTATGTGAATGTTTTGGTGCATTTTGACTCATAATGACTTTAAATACGGTATGAGGGAGAAACTGCCATAAATTGAAGGTCATTATATGCAACCAGATGTGTTAACGTCAACGTTTAACACAAGAGGAAAGTGTTAATGTGTTATGTGCAAGTGTGGGAGGTCCAAATATAATCATACTAAGTGAGATTATATCCTGTTACTTACTGAGACAACGCACACACAGGCTTTGTATGTCTCTGTATTTCTTATGTCGTCAAAATACTCTTCTTTTGCTAGTGTCATATTTTGTGAAATACATTTATAAACAAATGCGACTTATAGGCCCGTGCGACTTCCTCATGTCTGTTTCCTCTTCATGATAGATTTTTGTGCGACTTATATACCCGAGCAACTTATAGACCGGAAAATGCATAGCACTGATTCTCTACTGGTGGGTCACGGGCAAAAAAAAAAAATGTAATCACCCGCTGTCAGTAAATGCACCTTGTGTTCTTGTTAGGGATGTCCGACTCTGGCTGTTTTTCCAATATCTGATATGCCGATATTGTCCAACTCATAATTTCCGATTTCGATATCAACCGATACCAAAATGTGTAACATCACATATCTCCTGTCATGAACTTAACACATATCTGTTGTGAAGCAAATGGATACAGCATCTGCCACTAGCCCTTCGACCTGCATGTAAACATTGTGCAATTGTGTGCAACACAGTGCATCTTCTACCAAGGTGTCCCCTGTGTATACTTCCGCTTCTGCCTACGGCTATTTCTGCGTTTTTTTTTTTGTTTTTCACATTCCCGCTACCCCAAAGACATATAATGAATGAATGGTGCGCAGGAATACAGTTTTTTCCACACCGTCGATAAATTTCGCTCGCAAGACAATGTTATAATGGCCAAATCACGCAGTCTATGGGCCAAAAACGATCTAAGTGTTAACTGGACTTGGTTTGGGCAATAAAATGAGCCACACAGGACACATGAATGAGGGATTGTTTTTAATTATTGTCACATGCAATATGCCGGAGACGTATGCACTCAATGCGGCATCTACGTATATACAGTACTGCATATAAGGAAAAAACGTATATATAAGGAAAAAAAGAGATACGGAAATTATTCACCAATATTAAATTTTTTATGCCAGTATCAGGCTCCCCTAGTGCTTTTCTGTGCTATTATTTTACTACTTGCTACTAAGCTTGAGTGGGAGGGGAAGGACATGTTGTGGGGACTTAACATGTTATTTGTCTGTCACAGTTGCAGATATCTGCTGGAGAAAAGCGTGACATAGAGACGACAGCCTCTCACCGCTGCAGCTCACGTTGTGTTCCAAACAGTCCCTATTAAATATATTTGAGAAGATTGAGTTGGGGAAAAAAAGTCCCTAAATTTGGGTTGCTGCCTGTCGTTGAGGGATGATGGTGGGTCCAGCAGCCAAACCAGCTGAACCACTGTGCTGGAGAGTAACAAGACGGGTCAGTGTAGCCAGTTTAGAGACTTTGTCACTACTGAGGAGGAAATAGGAACTTGTCACAATCCAAAATGCTGTTTATTTGCAGCCCATCGGCTAAGCAAATAACCAATTGCACTGAACAAAAGAACAGGAGGTCACGAACCCAAAACCAACCTCACCACACGGACTTTAAAATAAGCACCTATGCATGAATGTACACACAAAATTACACTCCTATCTGCACACCACATCTACACAGGCATGCTGGGTAACCAGCGAGACTCTTTCCCAACACACTACACTATAGTTAACCAGTCATCAGACCCCTCAAGAAACTCGGCTAGCGACAAAAGTAGTGACTTTTTCCGGTCTTATTGGACAGTTTTGGAGACTGGCATGAGAGCAAATATCGCTCTTCTTAATGAGCAGCAGGTGCTGCTGTGGACCCCGGGGGGATGACAGAAGTTCATTTGTATATCTAAACATATTTATTTTGGGCTTCATGTTTTTTGCTCACTTTTTATTGCTTGATGGCCAGTCATGCAAATTATATGACATGTCATCTGCGCGAGATGCAGGGAGAAAAGCGAGATACAGAGTGAAAAGAGAACGCGACCAAAATGCTGGAGACAACAGAAAAATAAATGCACATGCTGCAAGTGGACAGCAGAAATATGCTTTGGGCATTTGCTTTTCTGTAACTGGACCTATTAGAAGTTTGGTTGAATACCCCTGTTTTGAAGTATTTGACAACTACCCCTGTGGTAGCTCAACCAATGGTGCCTTTAACAGCACATACAAGAGTTGGTTAATATCCGTGCTAAAAAGCATCTACAAGATTGTCTCCCTGAATCAAGCCCAAAAACAGTAACATCAGCATTTTCTATTTTTTCTCAGGTTGAAATGTCTGTAATGTCCTTTTTTTTCTGCTGTTGCGGCACGTAATGTCTTGATTGATGTATGTGGAGTTGCAGCCTTTGGCGAGGAACAACACAATCAGCTGCTGTCAGTCTTGTGGAGGTCAGCTAATCTGGAAATAAACGTGTTTGCCTGTTCGGATTCTCAACTGTGAAAGTATTTGGGAGGGACCACTTAGATTGGCCTTAACTACTTGGGAGTCCAGCATTGAAATTGTTTGCAAGCAATAATGTAATAATAAGCTTTTTTTTTAATCATCTTTTTTTTCACTAGAAAGTTGTATTTAACTTTTCTGTTGAATATTATTATTATTTGCTGACTAGCTGAGCAAAATCACGTGGTTTTTGACTTGTGTTTGTTTTAATCACCCACTTAGTTTCTTGCCTGATAAAATGCAAACTCAATATATTTCAGAGCAATTCATTAGCGGTTTCACTAGCACCGCTTAGTTCCCCCTAAATCTTAATTTCTTCATTTTACAACTCTATTAGGAACACTTTGGATATGCTCTTCTGGTGATGAATGGGCCAAAATTCCCCCAGACATGCTCCTAAGTGCAGAAAAGTAGAACATCTTCCTTGACGTGTGACGGTTGTTATAGCTGCAAACTTCATTCAGTGATACTTTCTTTTTCAGTTACCGTAACACATGGTCTCAATGTCAACTTACCTGGGGTCCACCGGTGGTAGAGTCTGGGTGGGTGAGGCTAGACCAGCGGTGGGCAAACTTTTTGACTTGCGGGCCACATTGGGTTAAACAATTTGGCCTATGCAGTGGTGTGAAAAACTATGTGCCCCCTTCCTGACTGTCACACAAAATGTTTCTGATCATCAAATACATTTTAATATTAGTCAAAGATAACACAAGTAAACACAAAATGCAGTTTTGAAATGAATGTTTTTATTATTTAGGGAGAAAAAAATCCAAACCCACATAGCCCTGTGTGAAAAAGTCATTGCCCCTGCACCTAATAACTGCTTGGGCACCCTTAGCAGCAATAACTGCAATCAAACGTTTGCCATAACTTGCAACAAGTCTTTTACACGCTCTGGAGGAATTTTGGCCCACTCATCTTTGCAGAATTGTTGTCATTCAGCTTTATTTGAGGCTTTTCTAGCATGAAGCGCCTTCTTAAGGTCATGCCACAGCATCTCCATGGGATTCAGGTCAGGACTTTGACTAGGCCACTCCGACGTCTTCATTTGGTTTTTCTTCAGCCATTCAGAGGTGGATTTGCTGGTGTGTTTTGGGTCATTGTCCTGCTGCAGCACCCAAGATGGCTTTAGCTTGAGTTGACCAACAGATGGCCGGACATTCTCCTTCAGGATTTTTTGCTAGACAGTAGAATTCATGCTTCCATCTATCCCAGCAAGCCTTCCAGGTCCTGAAGCAGCAAAACAAGCCCAGACCATCACACTACCACCACCATATTTGACTCTTCTTTTTATGAAATGCTGTGTTACTTTTACGCCAGATGTAACGGGACACGCACCTTCCAAAAAGTTTGACTTTTGTCTCGTCAGTCCACAAGATCTTTTCCCAAAAGTCTTGGCAGTCATCATTTTGTGTTCAATGATGTTATCTTTGACTAATAGTTAACTCTTTTTTACGAGCAGAAACGTTTAAGTGTGACAAAAAGTCAGGAAGGGGGCAAATAGTTTTTCACACCACTGTATTTAGGTGACGTCCAGCAGAACGACATACTTGTTCACACTGCAACGAAAACACCACACTTACAAGCAAATTAATGCATCACATAAATCAGCAACTGTTATTTCCAAATGCCCGCAAGGCATGCTGTGTAGTCCAGCCGCAACAACAATGTGTACTATGAGCAATAAAACATTAGATATCAAGAGTATGTCAACTCCTTGTTTACTTCTCTAACGACTTCCTCAAGATATTTAGCAATCTAGCAAAAATGGGTGTCACAAGCTACCCAGCATGTATTATAAATATTATTATTTATTATATATTTATTGTTTTTTTTACATTTTGGCTTTATCTGTATTATCTTCGAAAGCAATGACTCTCAGCGGCTTCCATATGGACTCCATCGTGTAAGACGTATGTGCACGGTGGCATGATAGTGATATTACTGTCACACTGACCCCTCATGATGCAGAGACAGAGGTGTTTTGTGCAAAATAAAAAGACATTTAATAAACAAAAACAGGTGCAGAGGTACTCACAGTAGTACAGCGTACAACAAAAAGTGACAGAGGAAAAAAAGCTCTGTGAAGGTACATGGAAGCCTAAGCTGTAGCAACGAGGAAGGCGAGAATCTAGGTTACTGCAACAACCTGGAACACAAAGGCGACAAAAGGGAAACAAAGTGATACTTTCTGTTAACTCTGTTACTTTCTGTTACTTCTTGCTCGTAACCCGCTTCTGGTCACCCGCGGTAAAAGCTACATTTAAACATAGCTACTACATGGTCACTGCAAGCGGGAATCATTTGATCAGGCATGGACTAGTCATCCTGACATTGCATTGTCATTGCTTTTACTCGCTAGCTTGAGCCATCCAGTAACTGCATGCATTGACAAAAAGCAAATAAAAAAGACAAAGACAATATTAGGTAAAGCAATGACAAAATAAATAAATAAATAAATANTACATACATATATATATATATACATATATATATATATATATAGTACAGGTCAAAAGTTTGGAAACATATTTTCATTCACTGTTAGACTATCAAAGCTATGAATGAACACATGTGGAATTATGTGCTTAACAAAAAAGGGTGAAATAACTCTAAATATGTCTTATATTGTAAAAACATATTTTATTGTCTTATTATTTTTTTCTGATAGCCCTGCAAACCCCTGGTGTTCTCCCAACGAGCTTCATAAAGTAGTCACCTAAAATGGTTTTTTACTTCACAGGTGTGCCTTGTCAGGGTTACTTAGTGGAATTCCTTGACTTATTAATGCGGTTGGGAACCATCAGTTGTGTTGTGTGTGCCCAAACTTTTGGCCTGTATTGTATATATACACTGCGTTCCAAATTGTTATGCAAATTGTGTTGTGTTGTTTTCCAGTTAAACTCATGGATGGTATTGTGTCTTAGGGATCTTTGGGTCAGTGAAATCAATCTTAGATTGCCCAATAGTTTGCCATGTGAGACCAATGGAAGGAAAAACTACTTAAGAAGGATGTTCCACATTATTAAGCAGATCACCATTTTCAAGCAACGTGGGAAAGAAAAAGGATCTCTCTAGTGCCGAAAAGCGTGAAATAGTTGAATGCTTTGGACAAGGTATGAAAACCTTAGACATTTGATGAAAACCTAAGTGTGATCATCATACTATACTACAAGAGTTTGATTCAGAGAACACACGGGTTCTTGCAGATAAAGGCATAATGAAGCCGGGCTGGTGCCTATGAAGTCCCGCGAACATCACCTTAACCAAAGCTCAGAAGCAGAAACGGCTCCAGTGGGCCCAGATATACATGAGGACTAATTTTCAAACAGTCTTGTTTGCCGTGCAACACTGGATGGTCCAGATGGATGGAGTGGTGGGTGGGTGGTATATGGCCACCGTGTCTCAACAAGGCTGAGACCTCAACAGGGGGGGTGGTGGAGGCTGGAATCATCTAATTGAATAAATAATGATTTTTAGTTCTTTTAAACAAAAATATGGTTTGAAACTCTGTGGTGCATAATCATTTGGAACAGTGCATTTGAAGTTGTTGTCTTAGTACGTTTATAATTGAGATGTTTGTTTAATAACATTTGAACTGTGATTTAATGGTTGATGACAACTGTCATTTTTTATATTTAATATTTAGCAAAATCAGAGAAAATATAAAACATATCATTTGCATAATAATCTGCAACACAGTTTATATATATATATATATATCCATCCATCCATCCATTTATCCGGGTCCGGGTCGCGGGGGCAGCAGCTTCAGTAGGGAAGTCCAGACTTCCCGGTCCCCAGCGACCTCTTCCAGCTCCATCGAGAGCTCATTTGATTGGTGAAGATTTTACCCGGTTGTGTAAACCCAGTCACGCCGCCTCTCCTCCCTTTGTAGGAAGGACGGAGGCGTACTAACGCCAAGCTGCGCGTGGCATGAAATTGCAAAATGTGCCAAAAACACGCCCATTGGTGAGGCACAAGCAAAGGTGTGCCTGGTCTACGGAATTAGAGCCCATTACCATAACATAACATTCCATTTTCTTCCGCTTATCCGGGTCCGGGTCGTGGGGGCAGCAGTCTCAGTACGGAAGTCCAGACTTCCCGGTCTCCAGCCACCTCTTCCAGCTCCACCCAGAGGACACCAAGGCGTTCCCAGGCCAGCTGTGAGACATAGTCCCTCCATCGTGTCCTAGGTCTTCCCGGGGGCCTTCTCCCGACCGGGCATGCCCGAAACACCTCACCAGGGAGGCGCCCGGGAGGCATCCGGACTAGATGCCCGATGTGAAGGAGCAGCGGCTCTACTCTGAGCTCCTCCCGGATGGCCGAGCTCCTCACCCTATCTCTTAGGGTGAGTCCAGCCACCCTACGAAGGAAACTCATTTCCGCCGCTTGTATCAAAGATCTCGTTCTTTTGGTCATGACCCATGACCCATAACCCATAACCATAGGTGAGGGTGGGAACGTAGATCCATCGGTAAACAGAGAGCTGATGAGCAGCTCTGATGAACAGCCTGATGAGGCCATAAGGACCGCATCGTCTGCAAATAGCAGAGACGAGATTCTAGGGTCACCAACCTGGACTCCCTCAACGCCTTGACTGTGCCTAGAAATTCTGTCCATGAAGATTATG
>QODF01000166.1:1211393-1222669 GCA_024372805.1 Oostethus manadensis | reverse complement strand
AAAAAAAAAAAAAAAAAAACACCAGTAAAAATGAGACACATTTAACACAAGGACATGATGCACAAGCAGCTAAAATGTACATACTAATCATAAACACAAATATACCAAAGTAAAGCTTTGTTTTATTGGAGGAAAAATCTAATAAAAAATAAAATACATACGGAATATATTTAATATAAATACATATATTATGTTATTTGTTTATTTGTTATACATGTTATTTTCACGCCCCTCAGGGGACAGAAGTGTAACTTTCATCACGTCGGAATGTGTCTTCTGATTGCTTTATATTTGTATTTTAGTTCATTTGGCCATTTTTATGCTTAGACATGCATGGCTTAGATTTTAGGCATGTAAAGGTTGCTTGACCTATTAATAGGCCAAAGTATTCAACCATAAATAGCATGATTTATGAATTATATTTTTGACTGTGAGAGTGAAATTGCACAAGTTGAAACGCAAAGTGGCGGAGGACGACGCTATAATATTAATTTGTTAAATGCCTGCCGCACGGTGGATTAATGGGTTGCATGTTGGCCTCACTGTCAGGAGGTTCAGGGTTCGAATCTCCGTTGGGCATCTCTGTGTGGGGTTTGCATGTTCTCCCCGTGCGTGTGTGGGTTTTCTCCGGGTACTCCGGTTTCCTCCTACATTCCAAAAACATGCATGTTAGCTTCATTGGCCGCTCTAAATTGTCCATCGGTATGAATGTGAGTGGTGGTTTGTCTATATGTGCCCTGCGATTGGCCGGAGACCGGTCCAGGGTGTACCCCGCCTCTCGCCCAAAGCCAGCTGGGATAGGCTCCAGCATCCCCGCGACCCTAATGAGGATAAGCGGCATAGAAAATGATCCTGTGATCCACCAGTTGAGAATCCCTGTGTTGGACCAACAGCGCAGGGTCAGAGCCGAACTCACATGAACTCCAGGGTGCAATTCCATTTTCAAGGACCTGGATTGGACTTGGATTATCACTACGACCTTGTAACCCGGGGCTACTAGCACACACACACACACAGTATTCCCATTTATGAATCTGTCCTTCAGCAGGTCTATTCTCGGATGAAACGCACATGTGGGAGGCCCCCGGGGTGGAGGCCAGGGAGACCGTTTGATCTCACCAGTTTGGGCTGCTTCTGTTGCTGTGTTTGAATTCAATACAAAAAATGTGACCTATAAAGTCTGCAAAGAAGAGTGGCCATCAAATGAAAAGAGCACACCGGAAGAAAGACGGTGGCAAAACACACACATAGTTGGGATGGAGAGACCAGAGGAGGGAAGGGAAGGTGATGGGGAAAAAAATAGCAGCGCAACATCAAACAGCTGTCAGCGAGCGAGGGGATAAGGCAACATCAAAAGTCATCTCCAGTAAAGCGCGACGGCTTCGTGTATCAACTGGTTTCTACTTATTCGGCACCATCCCCCTCCTGGCATGTGTAACCCCCGAGTGGCTGTTGCTCATTAGTACACTCCCGGTCAGCAGCGCTGTCAACTTGGTCGGGCACGTTTGCTTTTGCGTGTGCTGAAGTCCTAAACAAAACCTGCAGGGCCTTTTGGGGAAAGGATACATTGAAATGGATTACTCATTGCAGCCTCCTTACTGAGGTCAGCTGCACATAAACGGGCAGAATTTGTTTATGCAGCTGCGGCATGTATTACGTCGGGAGTTAGTTGTATATTTTTAACCAGATCCAACATTCTGAAACTTTGTTTATTACGGCGGCTCACATGAGGTCAATGGTACCGCCGAAAAATGCATCATGACAAGGAATGTAAAAACGTATCAAACAGCTTCTTTCAATACCAAAACTTTTTTTTTTAAATCTCTAATGAATTCAAATACAATGAAAACCATGAATATGTATTTAGTTCATATTTGTGGCTCTCCATGCCAGACATCATTAGACTACCAGGCTCCACTACTGTCTAAAATACCACATTTCTCAATCCACCCTTATAGTTACTTATAGACACATAATCTCCAAGGCAGAAGCTTATTAGAGAAAATCCCGTGACCGAAAGCTTCCGGTATGCTCTCCATTATTCAATTTGTGGCCATAACTTTATCACAAGCTCAACTCAATGACATATTGCCGCCACCAGGTGTCAGACTTTAGCCACTTTTATTCAAAAGCAGCATGTTAGGTTAATATATAAGTCCCGAGACCAGTCAAACTATGAGAAAAGGTAACTAAAAATCCAGAAAATATGGTAATCAGAAGTAGAGTCATGAACAAGTCATTCAAAACTTGCATGGAGACTCTCACACACCGGCGGCTGCTGGTCCTCCAAGGAGGGGAAGCTCATGTTTTCCCGGCCTCCATCATAAATGTTTTCATTTATTTATTCATAAATTCTACCCTCCGTTCTTAGTCATTTTTTAACAAAGACAAAGTCGCTGGGGATCAATCAAGTCTCCAGATCAATTCAAAACAACGTAATGAAAAACCCGGAAAATCCCCAGGCGGAAGTTCAAGATCGCTGATTCGTTCATTTGACTGTCAATCCAAAAAGTTATTCCGCCTCAGACAGATCATCCAATCATGCAGAAGCCGAGCAAAACAAAGAAAAAGCAAAAACTTCCCGCCTCAAACCAACCCTCCTTTCCACTTCCTGTCCGAGCTTACAGACTCGACAGAACAAACGATTCTCTGGCTCAACCCACGACCTTCATTGACTTATGGGTACTTGCATTCAATTTTACAACGGTACAGCCTTATGTGTGGATTTTTACTTGAATGTACTTTTTCAAAGAGGTTTATTTTGCAAAATGTTTGTTACAGTTTGTTAACGGTAATGCTAATGAATTAGTTCTAATTGAACAGTCATTTATGTTATGTTATCTGTGTTGTCATGGTTGCTTGATTCAATTCAGTGAGTGATGCACTGCGGTTGACTGGCGACCGGTCCAGGGTGTACCCCGCCTCTCGCCCAAAGTCTGCTGGGATAAGCTCCAGCATCCCCGTGACCGTAATGAGGATAAGCGGTATAGAAAATGAATGGATGAATGAATGAATTCAGTGAGTGACTGAAGGTAATAAAAGAACTCAAGTTTTCCATCACTAATCAGAATGAGTCGAAATAAGGAAATAATCCACAAAGTCGGGAAAATTGAATAATATAGCAATATTGAAAGAATGGAATTGGAAGAATCCAGCACAGTATGAATGCCCTAATGTGAGCATCCACCCTCATTTCATGTAAGGCACAATTACCATGAGCTGGATGGGGACTGTATGATTAACCAACGTGGGACATTACCAGGGAAATTCTATGACTGAATTTTGTGACCTTTAGTTGACGGGGATTTTTGTTGGCTGTGCAGTTTGTAACATTGCTGTGGTAAGTGGAACATGTCAATGGCTTTGACCGGTTATCTCGTGATACTGTTGCTTGTGTTTGCGTGTTCAGGCGGCCTGCATCCCTGTGCTGTTGAGCAACGGCTGGGAGCTGCCATTTTCCGACGTCATACAGTGGAACCAGGCTGTCGTTGAAGGGGATGAGAGGTTGCTGTTGCAGGTAATACACCCCGACAGATATTTCGCTGCACAGAATTGGGTACCACTTTATGTTAAAGTGTTTGCAATGAGTAATAATTAAAGTAGGCCTCTTGTATAAATAAGGTAATATGTTAAAGCCTTAAATAAGGCTATATGATGTAAATGTACTGAAGCCGATTGTAACAAGCACTTTGATATTTATTGACACTAGTGCTCAGATAGATAATAATGCCTCATTAAGGCTAACAAATATTATTCATATGTACTTATTAACAGTTAACAATGCTGCTCTGCAGCTACTGGGAACGGTGCTTTATTTGGATTAATAAAGTAATTATTACCTACTTATTAACCCTAACGCTTTAATGTATTCATTCATTCATTTTCTATACCGCTTATCCTCATTAGGGTTATGGGTATGCTGGAGCCTATCCCAGCTGACCTTCAATATATAATGTTATTAACATAATAAGTAGTAATTACATTTAATTACTACTTATTAAGGCTTATTACAAGCACCTCGATATCAAGTGTGTCCCAGAATTGCAGTAATTGGAAAGATCGCACCTGGGAATTGTCCCCAGTCAGTCACAGCGTACTTAGACTTGACCTCACGCTGTCAACCCAGATCACACCACCACACAACTGTGTTGTCATTGTGTGTAAATAATTCACAAAACAAACTTTCCAGAGTAGGAGAAATAATTATTTGATCCCATGCGTTTGTGTTTGGATTGGATTGCTCGATCGGCGGCTTTTTGTTTCAGTAAAAAGAATTCAATTAAAAATAAAACATTTACCAACGGCCTTATGGCGCTGTCATAAGTAGTCGTTGCCGTTGCCACGGTAGTCTTTCCATCGATTGTATGGATTGCATGTGATCACCACCAAGCAGCGCTGCAAAGCCCGCCTCACCTTTCGTCAAACGGTGTAGCTGCACGCCGGGCTGCTGCGATTAACTGTAGAGGTCTTAATCCAGCTCTGGCTCCAAAGCACCGGCTTGCACATCCGCTACCTCGTGTCACACGGAACACAGAACAAATACATCTGGCGCCCTCTCAACCCGCAGCGTTATCGCACAAATGACGTCCCCTCTGGATTGGACCGCTTCCATATCGTGGAAGGGGAAATGGGAGCTGGACACAAGAACACAAACGAGTTCTCCGACGAGGGAAGGCGGGTTTAATTGGGGCTCGATTACCGTTCGTTGAGCAGGCTGACCTTATCAGTGGTGTCGTGCATCCCTGTGTGATACACAACAAGGGTCACATTCGCTGTGAGCTCGGGTTCAGGAGCATGACACTTGGTAATGGGACGCTAAATGAGGTGAGGCACTCTGGTGCAACCCTGAAAAGGAAAAGTAAGGGCAGAATGGGACAGGGCACAAGGATGAAAACTGGGTCTACGTTTTGTGACTTTCTTGAATGTTCACACAAGCTGGTCCTTGCATACGGCGTGGTCAGGAATCCACATCTTGTTCTGGTTTAGACGTTCAGCAGTACTTGAAACTTCAACTCTTGGTGTCACTGCCAAAGATGTCTTCTCACCAGTCAAAATGTTTTTTTTTTATTTGTGCTTTCTTTTTTATTAAGGTACCATCTACAGTAAGAGCAGTCACAAATGAGAGAGTCTTGGCCCTCAGACAGAGGACCCAGATGTTGTGGGAGGCATACTTCTCCTCCGTGGACAAGATAGTCCTCACCACACTGGAGGTAGGTTCTCCTTTTGAATATTCATATAAAATATGAATATTTGCACATTAATCTGCCCGTCGTTATACAGAGATATGTGATGAACTGGGGGTGTGTGCGTATTTGGGGGCGTGGTCAAGAGCCACTCATGCAAAGTGGAATAAGCGGAACAACTCCCACAGCCACAGCGGTGCGCGTGGGATATTTGCACATTTTGTACACACTTATGATTAGGTTTAACATTTATTTTCAACATTTATATTCACATTTAGAGGTCAAATTTTAATTTCTATTTAACATTTATAATTAAGGGTTAGATTTAGCATTTACATTGAGTTAATGTATATTTAGCATTTAACATATACAGTATATTTAACATTTATAAATAAATGTTTACATTTAGCATATAGATTTGGTACATTTCGATTTAGCATTTAATATTTATATTGAATATATGCTTATATTTAACATTCATAATTAACATGTGCATTTAGCATTTAAGTTAAGTTCATTTATATTTAGCCTTTTAAATATGTTCAACATTTGACTCATTTAACATTTAATTTTATATTCAACATAATAATTAACATTTAGATTTAGCATTTAGATTGAGTTCATTTATGAACACCTCCATTTTTCCACTTATTTATTGAAATTCGAGTCTTTCAAGTCTGGCGACCAGTCCAGGGTGTACCCCGCCTCTCGCCCAAAGTCAGCTGGGATAGGCTCCAGCATCCCCCGTGAATTTGACATGTTATATAATCGAATAATATGCAAATCAATATATTTCAATGTTTTTGTTTCTTTGGATTTTGATGATCAGGTCTTAAAAAAATTCTAATTTTCTGAGTTTTTAGTTTTTATAAGCTGAAAATCTTAATCATTAAAGTACAACAAGGAACTGCTTGAGATATGTCAGTTTGCCTGTAATGGCTCGATAAAAATTCTTGGCTTCAATTTTTATGTCAAACTGCCCAAATAAAACAACTTTTACTTGATATTCAAATTTTTCGGGTAGTACTGCATAGTCATGATATATCATTATGTTGCAAATAACATGCCCGCTTTTGCCGTCCTCTCACTTCCATGGCCTCCAAAACTGCCTTTATTTGTCTCGCTGTTCCGCCACAGGTTCTGAATTTGTGTTAATGCTATCTATCTGACTGCGCTACAAACATATGCTGTTTTGAGCGTGGACAAAATTTTGAGAAAATGATTTTTCCCATCTGTGAAATTCGGCGAGCGGTGGTACAAGGCGGCTTTGCACTCTCGTGTTTATAAAAGCAAAGTCTAGCCGTCCCTAGTGTGTTTTCTGCTGGGGATTTATGTTGGAGATAATAAAGGCAAGGTTCTGGAGGTTGGTGATAAGCTGCTTATATACATACAGCGAGCAGAGGGGGAACCTCTCCCCATGGGAGGCAGCTGTGCAGTCAGCCTGAGGTCAGTGAAGCACCGGGCTTCATGGTGGGACGCCTTTAGATGATGCAGCGTGGTCACCTCCTGTTGGTGTAAATGGGAAATACAGTGAATAAATCATGGCGGTGGGGGTCGAGGGGGATGCAGTCCAATGTAACACACTAGAATACACGTTATATTAATAGATTGCATATTTGGGGAAAATTAAAGATCAATTAGAGTCATTGGTATTTAAATATTCTGTTTGGAAGGGTCCTTTTAAAAGCTCCTTTTTCAATACCAGTGTTGTATTGAGCAGATTAATGCTTCCCTGCTGGGGTGTCATTTATTCCACAAAAATAACATTATAATATTTTGAGGAAAAGTAATATTTTAGTCACTTTAGTAGCATAAAGGTGAAATATTTTTTTTAAGTTTTTTAAAAAATATTGAGAACTATATTATCAAGTAAAATATTATGAGAAACAAACAAAACAACAAATAAAGTTGTAATTTTGGGAAAAGGTTGTGGAAAAAGTTATTTTATGAGAATAAATTCCACATATTATGGGAGGAAAGTCAAAATTGTGAGAAGAAAATTTACAAGAAGCAAGTTCAACGAGAATAAAGCCAAAATATTACAGAGGAAAAACGTCATATCTTTAAGTTATTGTGTTCTCGTAAAATTGCGAGAACACAATAACTGGTAACATTCTGAGGAAAAATAATGTCATTTTAGAAGTTAAAATATTTTTCATAAAATGTTATTTTAGGCTCGGGGGAAAAGTGACAATATTATGGGAATAAACTCATAATATTATGAGGAGAAAGAGATTGAAATATTTGAAAACATAAAACAACAATAGCAAACATGGGGGAAATATACAGAATATAACTTCTCAGCACACCCCCTGTGGCGTGTTCCTGCCCTGAACAATTTGAAGACAATAAAATCTTTTTTTTTCCGTTTTTCCTCCACAGATCATTAAGGACCGCGTGTTTTCTCACATATCGAGAAACAAATACATGTGGAACTCCCTGCCTGGAGGTCTACTCGTGCTGCCAGAATACTCCACTCACCTTGCACATTTTCCTTTCTACTACCTGGGGCTAGGTAAACAACACTGTTTAACTTCATTGCATTTCTGCTGGCACAAAATGGACTCCCAAATACTACTTTTACGTCTAGCGATAAAGACGTGTTTTGTATCCCAAAACAACCAGTGTCACAGAGACTGCATCACCCATAAATTCCCCCATGCATACAAAAAACGAGGTTCCGCTCTATAGGCAAAGTGGGGATGTAAAAAGTTAACAATGGTTCTGTGTGTGTGTGTGTGTGTGTGTGTGTGTGTGTGTGTGTCTTGACCTTGATGAAGGCATCAGTCCAAATCAGGAGTTCACTGCTGTCATCCATGCAGTCTCTCCTTTGGTGTCCCAGTCTCAGCCAATCATGAAGCTGCTTCAGGTGGTCTCTAAATCCAAGTATTGCTCACAAGTAAGTGGTAATGCAAACTTAAAGGTATGAAATGTCATGCTTTCTACTTTCACCTTGTGCGTGTGTCACTTTTAGAAATGTATCTACCCAATTAGGCCGCACGGTGGATGAGTGGGTAGCATGTTGGCCTCACAGTCAGGAGGTTCAGGGTTCGAATCTCCGTTGGGCATCTTTGTGTGGAGTTTGCATGTTCTCCCCGTGCGTGTGTGGGTTTTCTCCGGGTACTCCGGTTTCCTCCCACTTTCCAAAAACATGCATGTTAGCTTAATTGGCCGCTCTAAATTGTCCATTAGAGTGTGAATGTTTGTTTGTCTGCCCTGCGATTGGCTGGCGACCAGTCCTGGGTGTACCCCAGTCAGCTGGGATAGGCTCCAGCATCCCCGTGACCCTAATGAGGATAAGCGGTACAGAAAATGAATGAATGAATGGATATCTACTATAGCCTAACATGGCCCATAAATAATATTTAGTCTGCTTACACTTAGTTGACGTTCTGTGTGGGGAAGAAATAGATGTCATAAATGTCTCTACAGTTTATCATTTATTGCAGTTAATTGGCTCCAGACCGGATCGCAAAGTAGGATTGCTTATTTATAAATGGAGTATTTTCGTCCTGTTTATGACCTTCTAAATCTGTTTTTAACATTATTAGAGCTCTCATGAAACACGAAACAATACCCTATAGTCACCTTTACACTCCTATCACCCAGTATAGTAGCTGTAATAGGAGTAAACAAGCCATTTGAGACAAAAACAAGATATCGTGCTCAGGAAGTTATGCGACGGGAGTTGAGGAGACAGGAAGTTACGTTGTGGTTCAGAGTTGAGTTTCAGCTTAGTGTGCTTTATGGCTGCTACAGTAGCCCGTGTTTTTATTTTTTATTTTTATTGTTTAACCTGCAATGAAAGCCTGTTGTTCTGGCGATCAAGTCTGGTCTGGTGGTTTCACCAAACATTCCAATAACATTCCTGGCATTGGCGAATGTAGAACACCACATCTTTGAATGAGTCTTCTTTGTATTTTAGTTCATGTCGTTGGTTCGCCTGTTTTTGTACTTCTTGGCCCAAAATTGGAAAAATGTGTTGTCACTGTTAACCCAATGGGAAAATGATTGCATTACTGAGTAAGTAATGCATAGACCTTGTATTTGCCACCCAATAGTTCCTGTTATCAGCTAATGTGGATAAATGAAAATGATTTCTCTGCTGCCCTAGATCATCATCCTCTGGAACAGCGAGAAGCCTCCACCCAGTCGGAGCAAATGGCCTCCCATGCCGGTCCCCCTCACTGTAACGGACGGCAAGAGGAAGGTGATGCCGATAGTTTGACAAACTCCCAGTTATTTGCCTTTTCTACATCTTCACTGCCTGCCTGTCGTCTGTCTTCTCGTTCGTGTTTAGATTGGACTTGTTCTCCAACGCAAGTCATTCGTGTCACTCGTTCTGTTTTTATTGGCCTCCCTGGCAAAAGCGCATTTATTGTGACAAGATCATCTTTGACTCACGCACCTAATCTCACAAATAACACGTAGCTGCAGTGCTGGAAGATTTAACAATGTACTTCTCCCGCAGACCACCAGTCGCTTCCTGCCTCATGTTGCTATAGAAACCGATGCAGTGCTGAGTCTGGATGAGGATACGGTCCTGTTGACTAGCGAGGTGTGTGTGTGCATGTGTGTGTGTGCACATATGTCTGTAAAAAAAACATTTTTTTTAACAAGCTTTTCAATCTTCCATCTTCTGTGTACCTGTAGGTGAACTTTGCCTTCTTGGTGTGGCGAAGTTTCCCAGATCGGATCGTGGGGTATCCTCCCAGGAGCCACTTTTGGGATCCTTTAAAACACGCCTGGGGTTACACCTCCAAATGGACCAATGACTACTCAATAGTCCTGACGGGCGCTGCCTTCTACCACAGGTACAGCATAAAAACAAGCGACACGCAAAATGGGATTGCGCAATAATATATTGTTCATCCATCCACTTTCTGTGACGCTTATCCTTAATATATTATTATATACTGTATTTTGATTACATGTGCATGTATAATATAAATAATACAATAATTTGGACACCCCTGACATAAATAGATTTTTTACCTTATAATAAAATTAATTTGAATGTATTATAAATGCTATAAAAATATTGTAAAAATAAATATAATAAAATAATTTGGGGTGTCAGGGGTGTCTAAAGTGCGGCCTGGGAGCCTTTTACAGTTCGCGGCTCATTTTTTTATTGGCCCGTGGCACATTGTACAAACAAAATATAAGAAAATACTTTGTAAAATAAATAAAATAAATAGAGTAATTTCCAGTGTACACGTACCGGTGTTTAAGCCACACCCACAACATTTTGAGATAAAAACAGATTTGTGCATATATAATTCGCACATGTCCATAAAATGGCATATTGCGGCAGGCACGAGTCCCTGAGGACAAGGTCACTCTTTGACAGGAGCCGATCATGAGAAAACTCACAACAAGCTTATTAACCCAATGGGACTCACAGGTCATCAATATAACAGTCTGACTGCCGTGTCATCTTAGAAAGGATGCTAAAATAATCACACAGCCACTTAACACACAAAAGGGAGGTAAGAAATATACAAGACAAGTACCAATTTGCGTTCAGAATAAAACATATATATATATAAAACTTCTTCCCATCATGTATTGCTTCCCAGCAAAGCAGTTCATTGTTTATGGCTGTTGGGTCGCTGCAATGAGTCATTCAGCTGCCTGTGTCCCGTTTTTATTTTTATTTTAAATTTGTATTTAATTTTGCCTTTTATCTCTAAAAACACTCAAAGTGGCCCCCTGCAGCCTTTGATTTTTTTTTCAGTACAGTCATCCCTCGCCATTTCATATTTTGAATTTTGGGGTTCAATCTATGTGGGGCTGAGCTGTCAACTGACCACCACCTGGTGATGAGTTGGATTAGATGGCGGGGAAGGATTCCAGACAGACCTGGCAGACCCAAACGCATAGTGAGGGTGTGCTGGGAACGTCTGACAGAATCTCCCGTTCGTCGAGTCTTCAACTCTCATCTCCGGCAGAGCTTCGCCTGCATCTCGAGGGAGGACCGGGATATTGAGTCCGAATGGGCCGTATTCCGTGCCTCTATTGCTGAGGCAGCCAGTTGTGGTTGCGGCCGCAAGGTGGTCGGTGCCAGTCGTGGTGGCAAGCCCCGAACCC